>JBCAUI010527476.1:0-24178 GCA_038406195.1 Haplosyllis anthogorgicola | reverse complement strand
ATCACAAAATTCCCTGATTTTTCCCTGATAGTTCATAATATTTCAAAATTCCCTGACTTTTCCCTGACTGGAAAAACATCTCCTAATTTTCTCTGATTTCCCTGATTTCCAGAAGCTGTAGGAACCCTGTCTTAAATTCTAAAAAGTGTGCAAATATCAATTTCACAACACTGATAGACAACAAATATTGATTGCGTATGTTCCTTGACGTCAATGCCATATGGACCAAAAGTTCCACTTTCTTATCCTACAGGTGAACATGCTACTACATATCTACGCTTATACTTACTCCTCCGGCACTCTTCAGAAACAATTTATACACATAGTTAATTATAATCTATTAAGAATCTAGGGATTCTTAAAACGAAAATGTGTCTGTAAATTGATTGAAATTAAAATGTATAACATTTTGCTCTTGCACACAGGCATGCTTAAATATTTCTTAAATAATAAGAAATATACAAACACTACGTTATATTAGTACTTGCATTAAACTATTCAACCATCAAATTAAACCTTCTATTTGGGGTTCTGGTTATTTATTAACTTAAGTGATTGTATATAAAACGTTATTGTTAGAACATTGCAGAAATTTAATTGAAAGTAATCTACAGTATTTTCGCTATAACGTCTTTATTTTGACAATTCTTTGTGGGTTATCAAAAGTTTAGACATATAGCAGCAATCTAAATACACATCAGTGAAAAAATACTGTACAAATTATATGTAATTGTTAGAAAATGTCCAAACCAAATAAAGGCAATAATAACTGATACTTACGACTTCGGCAAGAGCTGAGATGACTTTTCCCAATGTAGTCAGTGATTTGTTGATATTTGCGCCCTCCTTCAGCCTGGTCCCTTTAGCACCGGTTGAGTCCGCACGCTCTGATCCGGCCAAATCCACCAAACTGATCTTACTCACCTAGTTAACGATACGACCATATGAAATAATACCGTCAACATTAGGTGATCCCTTAAAAAGTCTAAGTGTCTTTATCAGTTTGTAAATTATGACAACGGTCTTGCATTTTAATTTTTACACATATTCAATAGTTGATTTTTTTTATTTATGTGGCAGAATGAAGTCTCAATATCAATAGATGAATACTGAGCTATTATAAACCATATGAAATGAGAATGTCCCATGCTACTGTTCACAATGTTCAAACCATGCGCAAATTACAGACTCCTTTCCAAACGTCAGGGGGATATTACGGAATATTTTACACCATTATTTACCTTCTCGCCGGAGAGGTTGGTTTCTTTATCGAATCGTTTTTGTGAGAAGAGTATAGTGAACACGGCATGAGATCGGCTGCTTGTTTCGTTCATGTTTGTCGCAGCAACAGTTCTGCAATTACATAAATACTTGGTTTATAATTAAAGCGGTAAAAAAAAGATTTTGAAAGATACCACTTTATATTGTGCTGTTCCTGTATCAAGACTCTTCAGACTCTTGCTGGAAGTTCTGCACACTTCAGTCAGCAAATTAGCCACATACCCTAAATCCCTATGCGCCAAACTTTTTGGACTGATTTAAAATGTATTTTATCATTGTACAGTTTGAAATAAATCTTTCACAAATGACGGGTATTTCTACATTGTTTCTACATTAAAGCTTACCTGGCTTTATTTCCCACATCTATCAGATCATTGATGTCTTTAAATGATTCAACGGCTAGCTTGGACAGATCTTCGACATAAGGACCCAACAATGGATGTTCACGCACTCGCAGATGGTTTTTGTTCTTTGGGTTCAGTAAATCTCGGACTCTCTCGCAGTAGATCTCCATGTAACTCACCTGGACAAAGATTAAAATAAGAAAATTATTACAGTGTGTTTGCGGGCTTCTTTGTCGTAAGATTGCTGTTGTTTAATTGGTATGGTCTGGCATGACACCTGACACAAGATTCGTGAAATGAGGATTTGATATGATACAAGAGAACACTGGTTTCAGCTGTGTGCATCTCCCACAGTTTATTTTGGAAACAATAGGATTTCATGATGGCATGTTTTTTCCATTGTTCCAAACAGAAGAGCTTGGAACTGATATTCATCCTCGAATCTAATGTACTCAGCCACCTGACCGTGTGGGGCTCTATTCAGAATTTACAGGTATTGCTGTGTTGCTTTGATTATCATGTCGGCAAAGAGAACAAGCCATCAAAAGACAATAAAGGTAAAGGTAAATCGGTTTTACAGCAGCGCACCTACATAAAGGAGTATCACAGCATTAATTATTCACGCATTTCTTTTGTAGTTTTTTTCTGGTAGAAAATGCGTTAGTTTGTAGAAATGGTTCTTTTATGCAATACGTATTTTATACATTGAATGTTTATTGATTTTATCTTATGAATTTTTAAGTCGTGATCTTACCTCGACAGTGTAGGAGACGTCGTCGCTTTCTGTGTCTTTGATTCTGTTGAACAAGTCTTCACATAACTACAATAAAAACAGAAAATATGGAGATATTTCTCAAATGTAACAATTTCTACGTTAACTGTGGTTCCAACATCTTTTGCAAGTTGGTACTAAACGTGGTGTCCATGGGATTAAAGATCCCGTCACATGCTAAAAGTTGTAATACATTGTATTTGCCAAAAATGATTAATTGCCATATCTATTTCTATCTGGTGCCAGATTAAACGTAAGTGTTGTATGTGAAACGTATATTATTTACCTGAGGTATAATGCCGGCCTGTCCTGGTTCGTTTTTACCCATCATGGTGTATGACTTCCCAGATCCAGTCTACAATATGTAAGAAATAAATACTAAATACACAGTGAGTGTATCTGCTTGTGTATCTACACGCACATGCACACATTAGGCACAATTTCTAAACATAGCTCAAGCAAATTTCTAATTTCATGCCCAATGCATATTGTAGTGCATTATGGAATATTTGATACTTTGTTACTCATGAGCCCGTAGTCACAGTTCCTATGTCATTTGATTCATTATGTCCGGTGATATGGAGAGTTAACTTGAGAGAGTTAAGTTAATGTTAACTAACCTGTCCATAAGCAAAGATACAGACGTTGTAGCCCTCGAAGGCGTGCTCCAGCATTTCCAGTCCAATGTCCTCGTAAACCTTCCGCTGTCCCGCGAACTGTGGGTCATCAGGCTGTAAATATACAAATACAGAAACTTGTCAAAATTCGTGTCAACAGACCATAAACTAGTTTGGTAACATAAACCATAAAGTGAGCCTTTATTGGTAACATAAACCATAAAGTGAGCCTTTATGTGTCCAAACGTGGTCAAATCTAGGTCATAACAAGATCATCAAATAATAAAGAATATTCTAGATTGGGCATTATATTTAAAATACAAAATGAACAAAGCGTCATCGTCCTTAAAATATCTGGAAACGCAACAACTTCATGGGACATTTATTACATAATCTATGTATAACAGTACGTCATCCCTAAAATATAAAACATACAAATCTTCGCCTCTTATTGAAGATTAATTCCCATTCACTATGGCATCATGTACATGTGCCTTTCGATGCACAAACCAATGACTTGTTTTCGCTTTGTAAAGTGTGTGAATTATTTCACGAGAAGACAGATCGCTGAATTAAGCCGTCTTAACGATCGACACCATAAACGTCCGACAGCCTGGACCACCGCGAGGGGTTTGTAAATGTTACACCACAAGCAACAGATGTGTTGATACTACTAGACGGGGGGAGGGGGTCTTTCACGAAGAAGAAAAACAGCTTGTACGTTCCTTGTTTCACCTCAGGACGCAAGCTGTTCTCTGCCCAGACCTGATCACAGGGTCCAAATAGGATATCTGACTGGCACTATTCCCAAACTTTCTGTAAACAGAAATACATTCGAGCAAACAAATGGGCCCAAACATTAAACTTGTGAAAGCCCTCCCCGAAACTTATAGTGCCTCATCTTACTAAGAACTCGACAAAAAAGTGTTAGAAACGAGTTTCACTTTAGCCCTTGCTACGCTGTTATGTTGATACACGGGAAAGTTATTATCCAATACTACCAAAGTGACGTGGCTCGAAAAGGTATCGTGAAAATGCATTAACTGAGCATGCCTTGAAGTTCTTTTTGTATATCTTCTAAAGTATCTCAGTGATGACTATTATTTTGATAGCTATAAAGCAATTAACGGGTTTAATATGCAATAAGCAATGTCCGCTCTACTAAAGTAGATCTTTAGAATTTCACTTGTGAAATCACTGAAATAAATCAGCTTTAAATACGAGGCATTTTCGCTACCTGGCTGTACTTGTTCAAATGCGTGTCGAGTGATAATGGCGAAAGATCAATAGGTGTACTTGTTAACGTGTGTCTGACGAGAGGACGAAACAACAATAAACTTCCTGGAATAACAAGCCCAGAAAGGAAACACATTATGTGCTGAGAGTGTTGCGGTACAGAAAAAGCAACAGGTACACCCACTATTATATCACAGTTTCTGAAATAGAACCAGCAAGTCTCCCTTTTGAAACCCGCCCACTACGAATCGAAAGCAACATTTACCTCGTACTGGTGCAAGTGCCTCTTTTGAAAGCACCATGCAGCGTCACTTTCTTTAACGGCACATATATTATACTCTGAACGTAATACCAATTTTTTTTGAAGAAGGTTGTCACTCACATTGCCGATCAGCAGAGCTTCTAAAGTGAATTTTAACCATTATTGTACCCCTACATACTGTACACAATACCATAGCATGTTATTACATGATGGCTTAAAGTATATTTTCACGTTAATAAGCTGTAAGGGCGGTTGGCAAAAGAAAACAGAATGGGTAAATTTCCATTCAAACAGAACGTTATGAGAAAACAACAACTTATGGCAACTGTTGGAAGCAGGTTGTACAAAATACTGTGACAGATAAATATTGCGTATCAGTCTGTAAACAAGAAGCCATTAGTGTGGAGAACACAGTGCTTGAGAGCCAACGAGTTCATTTCATGCATCTACGCTGCAGAAACGGAAAACTCGATAGCTATTTCGTTTTCCTGATTTCCCTACAGAACAGATCCACAGCTTGAATTATCATGTAAGTTGAAGAAGCAACAAGTGCACTCAGATCATGTACCTTATTTATTAAAATTGAGACGTCACTTTTTATGTCAAAATTAACAAAATGGATATTAACAGTAGTATTTGGTAACTATCATGTACAGAAAGTTTCGTAATCGGAAATCTTCAAATATTTTTTCTACCGATTTTTTGTAAATTTCTGTTTATTCAGGTAGAACGAAATATTGGTGTCATGATTTTTTAAAAGATGTACTCTGGAAAAATTGGGCATGACAGTGGGTTGACCAGTCACTACGAATCATTTATGACGTAAATATCTACTCAATTTTAACGTTTGCGTGCATGCAACATAACAAAAAGCTTGTCCCCTAAATTGTTTTTCTTTAATGTAGATCTTTTCAATTCACCTGCATCTGTATTTCATTCCGGTTGTTTTATTAGATAAGACAAATGGTTTATTCGCATGATACAAAACACGACCAAAAATACGCGTTCCTAGAAATCTACATGTAGTAATTGAGTTACCGGCTCGAATGTCATGATAACAGTTGTTTATGTGATCACCACTGAAAAGCGTTTGGTTCATGTGTGTATTCTTTACCGAAAACAATTGCACCATTAATTAATGGCATGACGAATTCCGAAGACCGTTTAATTCTAAACCATACTTAATGACGAGCTCTGTTTTGCGAACTGGATGTCAAGACCTAATTCCAATGAGTTCTTGAAAAGCAATAACAGATTGGACTTTTTTCGTACGTTGATAAATGTAAGATCGTAATTGTATTTGAATGCCTTGACTGACTTTGACGTCATCGTGAGAAGAATAAATGACCAGTAAAGGAGGATTCCCTTCCCAAGTGAGTTCTAATTATATGCGTTAGCATTTCAGAAAAATAAATTCAAATTTCGGATGTCAAAGTCAACTCAGTACACGAAAATAAGCTGTAAACAAAGTTCTAATGCGGGTAAATGTAACTCATGCGTGCGCTGAACCGTAACATATGTTTGTAATAAACAACGTTCCCAAGTTAACCAGTGCCGGACCTGCCTACAAGCTGCCTCCAAGTAGCAGGAGAAGGAGAAGGGCCAGAAATAGCAACAGTGTCTCCCAGAAGGGAAATTCTGAGCTGTTGTCGTTGGGTCAATAGAGCCAAATGTAGTAACATTCAGATATCATCGTCTTCAAAGCTTTGCGATGAGCCACATTCGTCATCTGTTTGTGTCGCAAGAGTGCTCCCCTTAATACGAATCGATAGCAGTATCTCATATGACTGTTGCATTTAAATGAATAATTTCTCCATCGATTATAACCGAAACAATAACATATTTGCGGAGGTGGCAAAAAAAACAAGGTTGGAAGGCCTCGATTTTTCAGAGATTCCGTGATTCTGTTCGAAGGGGTGCTACCACCGATGCACTCCGCAACACATTACTATCAAAATGAAAAATGCTACCGGTGTTATAATGGACAATTTTCACCGACATATTTTCTTCATTGACTGGTTTCCTCACAATTTTAGTTAATAGAAGTTGGCAACTCATTATCATCAATATAAAAATCTCAAAAAGCTTAAACTCTCTTTTTCTACCCCAAACCAACTTTGGAAAATAAAACAAGAAGCTTCCATACAAGCAAACAGAGAGGCAGACAGAGGGATAATACTCTCCCATCACAGCTCCCGACAGCATGGGATTGTATTATGGTTTTGAATGAAGTCTATTTAGCAGTAAATGACAAGAGTTAGTTTGGGACGAACAGCCTCAGTGACCTGAATAACAACTCGGCCCCTCTGTGGACGAGACCCTTCAACGCTCGGTCTTCAATCATCGGCTGAATCGAAAAAGCCATTTCCCAATCATCCCGGTTTTTTTTATGTTCCGTCGTTAGAGAAGTTGACCTTGAGATAATATTCGTGATGTTTCAGATTAAGTGTAAAACTGGATTTTAGTCAACATTTAAATCCCGCTTTAATCTTTATTTTTAACTCCAGGGTAGGGAGTTACAAAGGCTTTAAATGTTATTCAGTTCAATCTGTCCTTCTTAATGGCCAGTTTCATACAATCATAAAACATAACAAGAAATGTCAACAATTCTTCATGCATTAAGTATTGCCCGGGTATTAATAGTGAGCAGACAGTGAGTCTGTGTGCGTCAGTCTCAGCTCATATATCTACATACACAACAAGCTTAAAGCACTACATACAACAGCCGTATGTTGAGAATGACCGGGTTTATGGGAACATTTGGCTGTAAGCTGTGTCAGGTCCTTCCAAAAATAAAGAAATGATACGAGAACATTGCCCTATATCATACAATGTATCTAAAACAATAGCTTAACTTGAAAAGATGGGGAAAATGACAATAGGAGGAAAAGCTCATTGGGGGCAATAATGAAACGAATTCCGTGAAATTTACAAAATGAAATACATATCTTGAGTGTATACAAATATAATAAGTGCAAGAGTCTCTTTTGAAAGCACAGAGTGGAAATACGATATTCCTATGAATACCGATTGCAAGACCCAATTTGTTTTGAGTGGGAACTCCTTCAGAAACGGCAATGCCCCAATATTTTGCATTAACAACTATCCTTACAAGTCATTTGCGGACATATTGTTAACAAAAGTAGTGCCTTAATTGAACGAAATAACGCACCTGAAAAACAGTAATGTTCAGGCCAATTGCTCTATCTGCTAAAAAGGCAAACTTCACCGCTATTTCCGAGTAGATATTTTATGCGCCGTCACAATGGGTTGCTCGGCAATATAAATCTCCAAGTGGAATACAGATGGGTTTGGAATCGGCTGTTGACGTCATACTACACTACATTAGGATGGGTAAATAGTAGCTTAACTTCTGGGACGCCTGTGTAGACGGACAAACGGACGTGTGGAACGGCGTCATATCGTGTTAGAGACTACCGTGTAAACGCGCCAAATAATTGGTTGAATATTTGACCGTTTATATTGATCACTTTCCGCTCATCCCTTTGTGTATGAACATCACTGCCATTTGGTCGCGTGTCTCGCTCATGAAACTGTATATAATTTGAATGGATTTTGTATCAGACAGGTAGAGTGTATAAACTTTGTGTCAAATTATATTGGTCGTAAAATAGAAATGGTTGCGGAATTCGGGGATCGCTGAGGACACGATTTACAGTATACTAACGTGAAGACGGAATTGCTAATGCCATAAAAACCAAAGCTCCATTATTATCAACGGGCGTTTTATTATGACGCTACACCACTTTAAGCGAGGAATTACTCATCTCCTAGCATCAGCTCATTTTTCCATCAAGCCCACCACTTAATCTACCTAGATTTCATTTTATAGATAAGCCATAACGCTGTGTGACATTTATCTGTGATATCTCTCTTCTATTTGAACGGTTTGTGTGATTAATATAACAATCTACATCTCCCTTGAGTGTTGAGTGCAGCTTTGATGTCGAGTGTTACGCTCTGATTTATTGCTCCAATATGCGCCAGGGAGTTGTGTTATTGCTGTTCGATGGGAAAATCGTAACTGAAGCTAGATTAACTTGCTGCTCAAGACACAACTTGGCAGAAGGTTAAAAATTTGAAATTATCACGAAAGTGCGAGTTAATGATTAAACGTTTACAAGAGAACTATCGGACAATTCCTCAGGACGGATGTACTGGTAAACATGACACTTGTTGGTAATTAGTAACAAGAGTTTTCCCAATCAACCTGAATCACCTATTTTTAAGTTAGCTTGTCCCGGTCGATCACTGAAGTTAAGCAGCCACAGCCGTGGCTAGTACTTGGATGAGTAAAACTGAACATGCTTAAAATTTCACTGCTTATGTTCGCAGCATTGTTGAAAATACTGTCCAGATGCTGTAAGAGTCACTCCATCATATAGAGTCAATTTAGTTAATTTGACGTGTGCGTTACAAGTGACGGGGCAACGGCCTCGATCAGTATAACCGACATCGTGGAAATAATTAGAAAAAACGCCACGTATGAAGAAAGGCAAAGTTATAACAAAAGCCAAGACCAAATGTTCCTGTCATACAAAAAAACCATATCACATACTCCTGAAGTCTTCTCTAGGATTTTACACTGTTACCTTTACAGGATAAAGATGTTAGTAAGCTTTAAGTTCAATACTTCGTCAAGTTTCATACTTCGTCACATTGTCTGGGAAGAGTTCTGAAACTACCACAACGAAACTTTGATCTCAGTTACGTTCGCCGTTGAGGCTAATTCTGCTGGTTTAAACTAACGTATTGTATTGCATTTACATTGTAGTCTAAAGCTTCACTGTTCTTAATGCAAAATGCATAAAATGCAGAAAAAAAAACGTTTGACTTTAACTCTCTATTAGTATAAAGTAGCAAGTGAGTAATGGCGAGACTGTCTAGGTGTCAAATACCAACAAACTGTTTTTCCTGCGTCGAAAGGACTTTACGGCGAATAGATTGTCTCACGCCGTGTTTTCTCATAACACGATTGTCTAATATAAATATCAATACAAACACAGGTTCTAAAATGATGTTACCTTTCTCAATAAACGTAACATATCCGGTTACTTTGTTATCACAACTATTTGCAGATGTTTTAATAAATTGTCTCGAACACTAATAGTCTTATCCTACTTTATTTGATAATACGACGAAATGGTCTTTAGTAAGAAAGCTGCCTGTAATTTCGATCAAAACAAGCGTTCGAATTCATCAAAGTACAAATTTTTGAAACACGAATCGAAACTTTGCCTCTTCTGTTGAATAAACAAAACTGTCTTCACAAATTTGATTACAATCACACGTGGCCAAATGGATATTTAGTTAATGCGATAACTGCATTCACTACTACACCCAAAAGATGTAACGTCTTTGGCGTAAGATTTAACCGAAATCGCGCGAGCACTTAAGGTAAATAGAAAGGCGATCCTGGTCAATGAAGTGGAACGAATCATTTTGCTTTGCTCTTGGGTATTCACAGCTGGGTATACCCCTGACACCTGTGTACATGCATATCCTCACCCTGATTGAATGCATGTTAAAACATCTCAGAAGTGCCTTTTTGTCAAATATCCAATAATTTGACGGACATTAAAATGGGGATTTAATCATACACAAAAACAGCACTTGGTGTACATGTATTTAACAAAGTTGGGCTGAAAGGCATTGTTGATATATTACTTTTGATACTCAGGGTTTTTTTTCCTTTTTGAAAGAATTTGTCAAAAGTTCATTCCATGTAAATTAGCAGCAAGAAATACTGTATTTTTTAGAAGAATTGGAAGAAAGACAGTAAAGGTTTACTTATCTAGAAATGACTTTTACTGATTTACAATGCATCTCAATGGGCTTGAGGCACTGATTACCACATTAAATGCTTTGGTACTCACATTCTACACGAAGTTGAAAGATTTTAGCCAAAATATGACTTTTTAGTAATATTTTCTTTTATATAGACTGCCTTCCGAAGTAATACTGCATGCATTTCAAGTCACCTTAACTCGGCTGCCTTTTAATATATGTTTCAACTTCGATACATTCAGGATCGCACAATCCACCATTGTTATGGAGTCATGGCTACAGTACCGATTATAAGGTAAAGTGTTATTTACTGCTGTTGGTATCCCTGTATATTATGATGTATGGGTACAGAGCTGTCAGTTGCAATGAAGATAATAATTAAGCAGGAGGCTCACATAATGACGCGCTTGCGTGTAAAGGAGGATTATACATTACTGAGGAAGGTAGCTGAGGCAGAAACAATGACGGCTGGACTACAAAGAAACGAACCGAGGCCTAAAGCCGAGATATCACGATTCTTATCGACTCGAGTTGTTCTAGTTTTTCCAGTATTTTCAAGCCTTTTTCCAGACACACAAATAAATACTTTATCTAAATGTCGCTTTCTATCTGCACAGCTCTACCTGCTGTGTTATGTTACTAAAATGTACATGTACATAAGCTGGTAGTGAAAATAATAAGTGCTGTAGGTGTTATACCGAGTGCTGCAAGGCTCAAAATTTTTCTGAAAATAAGTCAATAAACTAGTAAAAATTGCTGAATCTCAGAAATAAAAATTAAACAAAATCACAAAATTCACTGATTTTTCCCTGATAGTTCACAATTTTTTAACATTCCCTGACTTTTCCCTAACTGAAAAAACGTCTCCTAATTTTCCCTGATTTCCAGAAGCTGTAGGAACCCCGAGATATTTTCCATCTGTCCGTGAGTGTCTGTCTTAGCATTTTCTGTACTCTACGCATATTAGTTAACTCACTTTTATACGCACCAATGGTTTCACTTACGTGATAATCAATCACAAAATTTCTATCCTTTTCAACACGAGATAATCGGCTTTAACCTTAACACTCCTAATCCTGACGCAATATACTACACATTGTATCAAATTGCATTAACTAATCCGATTAAGAAATGGCTTCACTAAAAATTTTGCGACACAAAGTCATGAAGTCAAGTTAAAATTGATCCTAGTATGATATAAAACATTTGCTTTATTCTTTATTGAGCGAGTCTTACGCGATGGTAGAACCACGACGTGTATTTTCATCTACAAATAAAATCTTGGTGAGCATTTCGGGTTTGAATTATTGGCTCAGAATATTGCCGCAGAATTATGGAACTTATCCGCTCTTAATTTCGTTCTATTCATTCGAGGTTAAATCTTTTGCTCAGCTCCAAACACCCCAAACCCAATACCGTGCTGGTGGTTCTAAAATAACTGTTGTAAATGTAAACTGTTTCTATAATATTCCCTTATACGGCAGGCCTGAGTGCCACCAACAATAGCACGCTCGTATTTCTTTATTTCACATCACGCAATGTAACGAAAATTGGGAGCGTTTTTCAGACTGAACAAATAAAGATTTATTCAGCTTTTGCAGGAGCAACTCTTGATTTCTTTACAAGTGAATAATTTCATCAGCTTCTGGCACTTGTTGGTAATTATCTCAATCAACGACAGATCTACAGTAACAGAACAATGTAGGTTTAATGAAACCAAGTCAGAGTTGACAGTTTGGAATGGGAAAGGGAATTTCCTTCAAATAAGACACGCGATTGTATGATGTTAATATTAAATATTTCTTGTACGGAAAAAGTACTAAAACACCAAGGTTGTGGGTCTATTTCTTCTTTATTGAGCCAATTTTTCGAAGTTTATTAGGATATTTGAAATTCCAACTGCAGTTTCAACTTATGTTTTCATCAGGGATTAATAACATATTAATGTCTTGTATTTTATTCAGAGAAAGTACTACAAGGGCCATAATAGTAAATGAATCAGCCGCATCTATGTGTTTTTCGTCGCTATTCATCGCTTCTGCAGCAGTCGTAAACTTGCTTGGCATTCTGATCATTGCCTCTCCGCTCAGTCGACCCGAACAGCAGGGCGATGGACACCAACGTTGTGGATAATGGCATGTAGATAACAGTGTCTCTTCTGCTGACCGTCAATTAACCTGCTTGACTCTGTAATAAATTCTGTTGGCTTATTTTACACTGTAGTAGAGGAGGTTGAACATAAATCTGAAAGTCTAACCTGTAGTCTGTGTGATTTTATATTGTGGGTATGGATGCTATTCGATTTTTCCATTGTCACTTTACAGTTTTGGACGCTGGCAGTTTCTGTTTTGTGTCACATCTTGGTCAACTCTCTATATCTATGGAGCATGCAAGTATACTCATTTGTTACAGTGGTTGGACATCTTTCAACATGGCAATACACACCCAAGCCTTTTTACAAGTGAGGGATCACTAATGTGTTGTGCTGATGCTGTCCAATTAAGATGGGGCTTGAACCCCAAAGAGTGATGAGCTGTTCAGTGAGCCGTGGGAATGCACCAACCAAAGTATAACGTGCTGTCCATTCTACAATACGGCAATAAAATATGCCTCGAAAACATTTCTCTGCTAAGATAATTTGTTCTAACGAATAATTTCAGAATGTCTTTTCCCAGCTGAGAAAACGAAATATGATCCTTAGTGTCCAAATTGTTTGGCTGATGAAGTTATTTTTCCATGTCATCGCCGACAGCGTTGAGTATGTAAATGGGGTTTACAACGGTAATGGATGAGGGACAAATAATACAGAAAGGCAGCGCACTAACATAGATGATAAGCACCCAGAACAAATTGTATGTGACTGCAGCTTTCGTTACAGTTGCAGCGTCTCCCTTTTACCTCGGAATACATAATAGTGAAGAATAGATACCTTTTTGTGTGGCCCTGCCCTGGGACAATACATAGAGTTCACTCTATAGTACCCTATCAATAAGCCAAGCTATCCGAGTGAATGCCTCCTGAGTGCTTCGGACCTTTTACGTCTTCACATTGACAAGTGGATTCACTTGACACATAATATTTCGTAAGACCCCAACAGGATTGCTTGGCTTTTAACTTTCGACACTTTCTTGACTTTCTGACGGAAGAATGAATAGCGCACACACAAGAATATCTGTAGAGTTCATTATTCATGATTAGCTCCACATTGACGGGTTTTGTTGCTTTTATCACACTGTGAGATTACCTCATCAGTGAAAATATGAAACTGGGATTTAGATTATTGGATCATCTTTCCGAAATCTTTCTTGGAAGAAAGTTGTGGAGTCTAGCTTTCTTACGTGAAGATCGTTGGGATATTATCTTATCTGAAGGTAAAGATATATAAGTGAGAAAGTCTTCAAATCGACGTTAGAATTACATTAAAGGAGGAGACATAAACTTGAATTTAGGAATTAACAAAGGATTATCACGTTGAATAATTCAATGTTTTGTTGTGCCGACGAGATTAAATTTGAAAGTTGAAAAGGTGAAATTATTTAAGCTTTGAATATGTTTACTCGTTTGAAAATTACCGATGAAATACTGGTGGCTAAAGTGTTTATGTAAAACTGACGAGAAACGTGACAAGAACAAAAAGAAAGAAAAAGGATTATGTTCTGAGGCCCAAAGTAAGAAAGAACACAAACTTCAAGGTATGATGCATGTCTTTTCAATAATTGTCTACTTCAAGAAAAATAGGATATTTCAAAAGCAGCCGGTCAAGGCAAATAAAAACGTCAAAAACATAAATGCTGAAATAAATTAATACTGAAATAATCGGTCTGTGACATTAATTTTTTTAAATCAAAGTTCTTTATTTTTTTACGACTGTTCATACAGGTAGAAAATTTGCAGATTCGCGTGAGGGAATTTTTATTGTAATGTTAAACTTTAAAACAGAGGTTGACTAAATGTGAACAAAATTTGTAGATCCTTAATGCGACAAGCTTAATGTTTAGGTGTCAATATTCAGCACTTTCAAGATCTTGTCCAGTTCATGCTAGCCAAATACGCAGCAGAATGGGCGCCTTTGGCCTCTCAATTGTGTACATTTTTTACATATGTTTAAATCAACCTAATTGGTATTATATTTTGATTTTCTGATGGAATTTTGTCATAAAAATGCTAATACGTTAATGAAAAGAGTCTTTCATCGGCAACAAGGTAAGAAAGAGTAAGGAAAATATGAAAGAAAATTACAAATAAGTATATATAAGAGTTTCTTTTGTTGAAGTATCTGTACATTCCACTTGCATTCATCAGATTTTGGTCTAGATAATACTGACTCTTCGTCTTGTATATATTTATTTTGGAAGCCATAATCAGATGGCAGGTTGAGATTTATTAGAAATAAGTGCCGAATCAACAATGACCGAGGTCATTTGATGGGTTGAGATTATATGCGCCGCACAGAAATGAATTCCATCTAGATTATCTGCAGTGAATAAAAGCTTCACTTGTATATCTGATGTGTGCTAAAGGTTAGATTGTATCTGTGATCGTGGCTCCTGTTATCTATTCATGTGTAGTTTACGTATCCACTTGTTCCTTTGAGGAATTGCGAAATGATGAGCTCCCTCTTAAGCAAGCTGCTCTTTTGAAACTGGCTTAGTCCTATCTCACTTGAGCTAGTCTAGTTCACCATCACAAAATCAGGCGTTAGTCAAAAGTTCGCAGACTGCATTAGGTCATGCCAGAATAGTCCACTTTTACAAACATTCCTAAAGGATAGTGTACTGATCCATAATTCGAGAAATATTTAGTAGAGGTTAAATGAAGAGAAACATTTGTACAATTTTTGGCAGTGGTTAAAACAATGTGATTTCTAGAGTTTCCAGAAACAAATAGGTAAAACTACAAAAGTTTGTGCCACAAAATCAGTCGCATTAAACTTGAATCAGACATATATATGTGTACATACATTTGAACTGAAACCTGTGGATAAAAACAACACAACGTTATTTGTTCTTGTTTTGAGATATCTGTACATCTAATTGTGTGTAATTGAAAGCTGTTGGAAAGGGTGCTAAACTTAAATACTTAAGACGTGCCAGTATTAATACCTGATACCCTAAGGTGAAGCTGCATATTGAGTACAAAGCCCATGCCTGTAAGTCAGGAATGGTGTTGGCTACTTTTTATTTTATTAATCTAACTTTGTATAAAAAAGTCATTTTAAACGTTCAACTTTGCGAGCAAGTACTCACAGGATAGTTTTATCCGAGTGTTGTCATGGATATTTTAAACACAATATTACTTTAATCCGTGTAAGGAGAATGGATTTATATTTGGGAATACGACAAAAACTTTTATTGACTTGATTCCACTGGAAAAAAAACCTGTAGTACAATATTATTTAAAAAGGATTTTCCTTAGACATTCTTGGAACCTAGTTTTGTGAAGTCTATTGAATGTTACTGATATATCAATGACATTTTGGTGGCTGTTTTGTTTTTGCAAAGAACCAAAAGGGAGGCGTGATGCCGAGGCGCAAACAGTGGAATACAATAATGAGGAACAGAAAGAAGTTCTGATTCAGCAGCCGAGAAAACATCCGGACCTAGTCATAACAATAGGTAGTATAAATAGTGATAGTAGCTATAGATATAGTAGCAAAATAGATTAGTTTGTTTTCATATTTTTACTTTAAAAATGTAAACTACATTTTAGGCGTTGTATCTGGAATTATCAGGGAAAATGTGAAACCCATGTATTTAAAGCTTACGGGTACTCATCAAAACCGTAGCGACTCCATTTTCCTTGGCGACATAAATCGATTATCAACCTTCTTTGGTAAAGCTGCACCATGCTAAAATGACATGCAGTATGCATTGCATTGTTTCATGCCCCAGTTCTTCACACCTCACACCTAATTGATTGTAATACTGACCAGGTCATGCAATCATTTCCAGCACTGTGTTTATATTTTTGCTAGTGCATTGAGGTCTATTAATCACTAACAGCAGGAGTCAGCATCTCCTAAGGAAATATTCGTAAATAGAAGGCAGTATCAATATGGATTAGGTTAACAGGTGAAAATGTTTTACTTAAGTACACCTGCTTATCTCATTAAACCTACGAAATTTTATCCAGAACATTTCCAGAGCTTAGGAAAGCTTCCAGATACTGGCAATTAAATACAATTGGCTTCTTATTGATGTTTCACTGGGATTTAGTCCAACAAAACGACAGACAATGGGCACATTTTCTGCTATTTAGGCTGTATTCTTGTGAGGATAGAAAACACATAAGTTGATTTCCTGGTATATAAAGTTATTACAGTTAGAGATAGAATTTGTCTGACATTTCATTGATGTAATTGCCATTTCAACAAATCCGGTTTGATACTTAACTGATAAAAGGAATCAAGTGGGAGTGCGATACATTGATAGTTTATCACGCGTAATACTTCCATTGCCCAAGGGCCAAGATAACGTTTCTCTTTTTCCGAGTGTGTAGCCAAAAATGTTTGGGTGACCACAAGACGTCATTGTTACGCATAGTCTATTCTGCACAAATAACGAATAATAAAAATTTTGGAATCCAATCACTTGTATGAATGGAAAACAATGTCTAGAAAAGGTATTTCAAAGTTGATCATTTCTTGATGGGATTCAAAAACAGGAGAAAGAAAACAAGTAAAAAAGAAATACCATTAACCTACGTTACCATGTGAGCTTGAAGATATTTTTGTAGATTTTTATTCAATTTCCAATGGGCGTACTGCTCAGATGTTTCACCCAGTGGTGGGTAGCACCTCTGATAAGTATTTACCTTGGAAGCTACAAATCCGACGGCAGTATCAGGTTTTATTAGAATCAAGTGTTGATACAGCTTCGATCAAGGCCATTTGTTGGCATCTTCCATGGTTGATTCACTTGAATTGAACTAATTTCACATTATACTCTCTGCAGACGGTGGTTGGACATCGGTTTATTT
This sequence comes from Haplosyllis anthogorgicola, assembly GCA_038406195.1. Taxonomy (NCBI): domain Eukaryota; kingdom Metazoa; phylum Annelida; class Polychaeta; order Phyllodocida; family Syllidae; genus Haplosyllis; species Haplosyllis anthogorgicola. The sequence continues at coordinate 6,880 of JBCAUI010527476.1, read as the reverse complement.
TAAATTGAGAATTGCTACGGACGGTTTGAAAGGATTTCTGTGCTTTTGGGAAGAGTGTAGAAGGTGGTCTGGAAATTAAAGAAATTTTTCGTGAATTTAGAGAAACCTTAATTAAAATAGTGGTAGAAATCACGGGATGTCGTATACTCTACAGGTCATCCCGTTTAGCTCGAACACTGATAACGCGAACTTCTGCTTAGTTCGAACCTTTTAAAATGTCTCTTTATTTGGTTATCTGTTGTAAAATTAATGTTGAACTCGAACTTCCGCTTATCTCGAACTTTGATGTTCGAGCTAAGTGGGATGACCTGTATTTTTATATTGATCTCTGATTAACTTCGAAGCTTCAGCAGAAACGAGCAAATTAAAGCTGAAACAAGATGGCAACACGTGTTTCCCGAAACTCATTTGCCGTCCTGACAAGTTACAAGAAGCAATCGGGATAATGAGCTACCGATGGTAAAAATGACCAACAAAAACTAATATCATTAAAGCATAGTGCGAAGCTTTCAAAACACAAAGTGTAACAATGGAATTTTTACATCAATAGTCTGTGAGAAAAGTTCAACACATTTTAGCCTAGAATGATTGTTAATCGAAAATTAATATACATTCCTGATATGTTGCTTTCAAAGGTCACAAGTTATTTTGTGACTGTTTTCAGCAGTTGTTTTGTACGTGGTCATATCCACGACTAAGTCATCTGTCAAACTCTCCAGTTGGAAACAAAAAAAGCAAACAGGGAATACACATAAAAACAAACCGATCACAAATTTGGCTTTGACAGTCCTGATAATGAGCCAAATGATATACTTTAATTTTCCAAAGATGATTTTAGACAGTTCGTCGGTTCATCATTGAGCTTGTTCGTAATAATATTTCCACCCGTCCTTCGACAAGATGATTTCATCAAAGTTGGAAAACAAATTAATTCCCTCCACAACACTTGAATACATGAAAGAAAGTTGGTCAAACAATCCTAAAAGCCTTATTGAAAAGTCTACGAAAATATAAACAGATCGAATCTAAAAGTAGTTTAATCCCATCTCAAATTAATGAAGCATATCGAATAATTTAAGTGTCAATAACATGCATAATTCTTGTGAAAAATATTGCGTGACACATTTTGATTTTATGAAACAACGTACTGTCATAATTGCAAAATGTCTTACATGTATCAAGATAGTTTGGATTACATCTTTTATATGTTGATGTTATGGAACTCAAAACGAAAAGTAGATCGTTCAAATTACCTGTACAATCTGCAGTATGGTAAGTATTTAATACATTCTATCTTACTATTGCTTTATTTGGGAAGCGAGTGGAAACATGTAATTTGTACTAAGATAGTGATACTATAATTGGGTTAGGATTGAGACTCAATTTTGCATATTGAATTTCTTTTATTCGAACCGAAACGTATGTTGTTGTTTCCAAAACGAAGGGGCATGATAGATCATTTCCTTCTTTATAAACTTTCCAATTTCCTTCTACGTAGTTTACTATTATGTGTTAAGGTATGTATGTGTTTTGAACGAATGAATAATGGAACTTCTCAGGGGGCCATAGTTCCTGTCAGATGGAGCTTACAAGGTTATCCAAAACTGCAAACAGAAATATGCGGCTCTAATATACTCTTTAGACAAGAGAAACCTCGTCGGAACGTTGAAGACTTTCGTCAAAACGATCGATCTTGATTTTTTAGCTGGATGTTTAGCAGACCGTCAGAGCTGCAGTTGTACCAATAACCGAATTGAAAATTTTGATCTGTGTAAAATTTCAATTTCCGTCCATAACTTAAAGCTGAAAACAAGACTCTTGGTGTTCACAACAACACGTGTAGAGTGCTTCATCTATAAATAGAACTAAATTTATCAACTTAATCGGAGGTATTAATATTCGAAAAACTCAGGCTTGACTTGTCCAAAATGCTGGACACGCATAAACTTGAAAACTTGAAATTATGGGAATATGAAACCTTTCACCAAGTTATGAGGCCGGAAATATGTCTGTAAAGGATTTAATAATGTACAGGATTGAAAAGTGAAGAATTCAGAGAACTATAGTTCTTGGAGTTTATTTCAATGCCATCCATTCTTTTTTATCACAACTCTAAAAGAGTGCCTCAGCTTTTTATAATTTGATTGATATCAGTTATTATTTGCCTGGAGTAACATTAAGCGAGTATAATAATTATTTCTGACATAACACACAGGGACCCCGACAGCACAATAAAGCCCAGGTCAAAACTGGGAATATTAACAGGTAATCTGTGATAAATATACCCGGTCCGTCAGCCACGCAAGAAGTGTTTTCATTCGATCATGTTATGCTTGTGTTCTGTGTTTAGGCCGCATGATGTATTTACAAGCTTTTACCACTGTTGATCAGTTTGAGAGAAAGATGGATGCGAATGCACATGCTTTGGAATATGAGTCAGTACTGAAATATCTTTTTCGTTTTTGCACATAAATTAAGATCGATGTTTGTCAGTTAAATCATACAGAAAAAATGACCTGATTCGGAAGCCAACCATGTGTATCGGATTTTGTGTGACGATATAGTTCAATGTGATCCTCCAACATAGCTAAGTATTGATAAAATAACAAACTCACACATGAGATTTTGGGATTGTCTATCTTTCTGTAAGGATAAAAAGATAACTGCCAAGGGTTGCTATCAAAAACAGAGCGACAGCCAGCTGCCCCTGACTGAAACTTCAGGTTAGTTTTATTTTCCTTTTTTTCAAATCTTATGGATTAATATAATTTCTAATCACCATTACAAATATTAGACTGATGAAATTTTGATGAGTCTTTTAGTTTCTAAATGTCAGGAGGATTATTCACATATTTGTGAGCAATTTACCGTTGAACGTAAATGTAATATGGACGACCAGTTGCGCAAACACAGGTAACGGAGATTCCTTTGTGCTTATTTATTTGTGCTATTGAGTAGCACTCTACATCTAATACTCACGAGCATATGTGAAGTAAAAGGCCAGAAATCGTCTACAATCAGTATCCGTGTTGAAAAACAGAAAAATTTAAATGCTAATGTAATGTCAAAAACGCGACAAATTTAAGCAAATCCGGATCAGCAACTATGGCAGATCCTGAAATTGTTTCCAAAATTTTAAATGGGGCGAAGCTTGGTCATCATGTAACGTACGCGCGTGTTATCCGGAAAAAATGTGAATCCTCCGGGACTCGAACTACGGACCTCTCGTATTCCGGCAGAGCATGCTACCGCTACGGGCGAGATTTGAAGATGGTTTCGTCTTGACTCATGATTTTATAACGTGCGGATTTCAACTTACAAACTGAAATATAATGAAAGAAGATTTATAATAGTCAATGTAAGATTGAAACCTCAAGTCAAAGTGAGATAAAATATTGTAGTACGTGGTGCGAAATAGAAACACGCAGGCATCAAGACTGGATTTGCCTCATGTCAATTACAACTGCAATATTGAAGTGTGTGAAGTTTTTCATCATGACCACTAATGCTGCACTCTGTTCAAGCAATACTGATCCGACTTTTTGACTTCTCATAATCATAACCATTAATGCTGAAAGATGATTGATGAATGAATATAACGTACGGATCAATATGGGTACGAGCTCTTACGATAAGAGACACAAAGTATGTTTGATACAAATTGAATTTCATTCAGCAAATTGAATCTACTAACTTGTGTATTCATACCTTTTTTGTAATGTATGTATTAAATAACTATTTAATAGTGAAAATATAGCTCTGTTAGGTAGAACCAACAAATTTTTGCTGTAATAGTTGATCCAGTTACATAGAGTTGAGTAAATCCAAATCTGATCATGATCTAACTTTTACTGTTCGGCAGATAATTTTTCGTTTCCCAGATAATTTTTTGTTTCCCTTTCTGCTTTCAAAAATGCCACAACCCTGCACGAATTGAAGAGAAAAAATACTGAACTAGGATCTCAAATAATCCATGGAAAATTTGCCACTTCATCTGCTTAACTGTGTGACTAAATTTCAAAACATCAGTTTTTAATCTCTTCATTCCAAAACGTGATACTGTGAGCACCTGAAGCAGTAACGCTTTGAAGTCCAAGTGGCTTAGACAGGTGTAGAATATGAGTAAATTATTGTGTTGACAGATGGTTCATGATCTTTCTGCAGAACAATTCTTCTGTTTCCAATTTACAGAACGTTTGATGGGCTCAATATTGTTTTAAGATTTAAATGTATTTGGTACCGTGTTTTTAAATATTGGATACCATAATATGGGTAATATAACATTAGGCGAATTGGTACTACTGTGAAAGACCAGCATGGACATACGGTTTCCATGCCGTTGACGACTCATTTTTGTGAACTTAACAGGCATAAATTGTTTGCCGATGTATAATATAAATTATCATAACGCACAATTTGACAATATGACTCTGGTCGTTCGGAATACAGAGAGGGTGTCCCCAAATCGAAACACGGGGTCAAACGAAACAGCTAAGGGACACATGCCGTATTTTTAAAAGTAATTTCTTGTTTCATTTTGGTGGTGACATCTATGGATACTCGAGGCTGGCACGTACAAATATAAACACCTGTGCCCTCTTGTGGATTGCACTTGCTAGGTAAGCAGACGCCATTTGTGTTGTAATTTTCTGTGTTTTGTTTGAAACAGGCTAAGCAAATGAAATGCCATTTTTTTGACTAAGGTTCCCATTTAGAAATGATGTACAGTATCCAGTGAATGTAAATGCTACAATACTTAGTGGCCCTTGAAATAACTTGTTGTGTAAAGAGACATTGATTGTGAGTGATAATAGAGGGTGTTAAAATGTTTCAAAGTCAGTAAACCTTCAAATATTGAGTTTGTCCCCAAAATGAAACACCTATGTGCCAACATCGAAGCAGCAAACAAAATATTTTGTTTGTGTTTTGTTTGGTAGCTTTTACTGTATTTCTATCAGATTTAATCCCAGTTTTAGCAATTTTAAGCTGTTTCATTGCACTGTATCACTTAATGTAACTTCTCTCACATGTTTTGCACCTTTTGACCTGCATTTTAAGCCATATTTAACAATTATGTAAACTTAGAATAACATTTAGAGTGTGCAATTTACAAAAAAATAGACATAGAAATAAATATTTAGTTACCCATTTCATTTGGTATTTCATTTACCCTTTGGGTATTGTTTCATTTGCTGTTTCCTTTGCTGTTTCCTTTGCTATTTCAAAATACCCATTTTGTTTGGTATTTTGTTTGCCCTTTTGTGTGTTGTTTTGTTTGCTGTTCCATTTGCCATTTCCTTTGCTGTTTCCTTTGCCATTTCCTTTGCTGTTTCCTTTGCCATTTCCTTTGCTGTTTCCTTTGCTGTTTCAATTGCCATTTCCTTTGCTGTTTTGTTTGCTGTTTTGTTTGCTGTTTCCTTTGCTGTTTCCTTTGCAATTTCCCTTGCTGTTTCCTTTGCTATGAAAGGAGTGATTCAAAAAGAGTGCAGAGACGTTATGGCAAAGAAAAGAGCTGAAAAAACTAAAACTAAGGCAAAAATTTCAAAAAGAAAGGCAGTAACCCAGAAAAAGGGAAAAAAAGGATGACACCAAGGAGGTCCAAAACTGTAAAACAGTGGAAAATAAATGATAATGTGAAAGGAAACTGTGTTAGAATTAATATCATACTGTTAAAATGTGATAAAAGCTTCAAACAAAATATTTTGTTGTGTTTCATTTGCTGTTTCAATATTGGCACATGGGTGTTTCGATATTGGGACAAACTCAATTTTGGGACCATATTTCATTTGAAAAAGTAAACTGCTATAATTTTAAAAATACAAAGAGAAATGAAACACTATTTGTGGTAAAACATCCACATCAATGGTCTCTTTATTTTAAAACTGTTTTTTACGGATAGAAAATACATGTATTTGAAGAAATAGGCAAATGTGAGAGGTGTTTCAATTTGGGGGCATGGTCTCTACAAAGTCTCACAAATTAGGCCTTAGCTGATGTTCCTGATGTGCATGATGTTCATAACATACATTGTGAACATCATGTTGTACATTGTGAACATTACGTTGTACATTGTGAACATCACGTTGTACATTGTGAACATCACGTTGTACATTGTGAACATTACGTTGTACATTGTGAACATCACGTTGTACGTTATACATTGTGAACATCATGTTGTACATTGTGAATATCCCATTGTACATTGTGAACATCACGTTGTACAGGTTCGTGCCATGAATTAACAGACATACTGAATGCAATGCAATGTCTTTATTTAAGGTATGTAGGTATGACCTCAGACTTTGGTTCGGCTTGGGAAAGAGAAATTTTGAATGTGCGTTTGTATTTTCGTGAAAAGCAAGAAACCATCTCATTGGTCCACATAAGCATAATTTCGCCGTTATTAACTGTGGCGTATTTTCTCACGATAAACGTTAGTGGACTGTGAGCTAACTTGCTGATTTTCTGATTTTTACCTTCCAAGGTGAAAGTTTTCAGAGAGAATAACGATGCAGCAGCACTGAGAGCCGTAGTCTCCTGTCAGGGTTCCCAGTGGTTATTCCTTACTGCTAACAGGTGGAAATTATCACTCACCGTAGAAGATCGCTCATTATTGGAATGAGTGAAGCATTCATCTGATCAAACCAATCCATGAAATGCAAACGTGAAAATCTTCTTCCGTACAGGCTAATTACTTTTACCGCCATATTATTTGTGATCAAGGCAATGGGATGTTTTAAAACAGTTTCAATTCATGTAATGTGTAGGTATTAAAACATATACACAAGAAACAGAAACTGTAAAAAAATAGGTCCAGATGGACCTGAGCTCATTTGGCATTATCAAAAACTATCAAAAATTATCAAAAAACTATGTCACA
>JBCAUI010527465.1:0-11520 GCA_038406195.1 Haplosyllis anthogorgicola | reverse complement strand
CATGTGTCACTTGTCTGCTTATATAAATCTCATATCCTTTGGTCCAAATCATTCATTGAAGCTGATGAGGACAGTGTAATACTGTTGAAAAGTACTTACTTCACGCAAGTAATACATTTATCGGATTGACATGAATTCACCTAGAAATACTAACATTTATCCAGCTCAAGACAGCATTAACGTTAGCTGCTTTGAGGTTTTGGAACATTCTTTTGATCCGCCACCAAGGAACAATTCTTTGTGAATTCAGAACACTAAGAAACTGTGTATGTGGTGGTCAAGAGCAAATGTCTAATGTATTTGAGGATTGTTTCGCCCTTCAGACTTACCCTCATTGAAATTCAGACATGGAGGTCATGATCTGTCTACATACCACCTCTGGCCTTGGGGGTAGGTGTCATTGGTCTTTGGGCTTTTTTGGTCATCATAAACTTGGCACACCTCCCCCGGAGCCACCTTTTACCCCAGTACGTACGCTTGTGTAAGTTTTTGTAGCGATTGCGAAATGGAGGGAAAATGCTGACGCACACCACCTCTTGCCTGCACGATACGATGGCATAATACCAACTTGGGCCATTCTGGATCTGGGCATATTATCATTTTAATCATTCAACGTGTAAATTTTAGACACGAAAGCAAATATTGTGAGTAAAATAAAAGCGTAAAGACATTAAATTTAGTGAATGTCTATGATCAAGCACATGCTAGCGGATAGGGTACCCTTGACAATTTTTTTTTATATTTGCAAATACTTTTGCAAAACAAAAACAGAACACAATCGGCCATTGCAAATCGGTCCTGCTAGACTTTGCTTAATAATTTCACAAACGGAGTTTACGATTTGTTGCAATTTACATGTATTCCTCGTATATTACCTTATGAACAAACGGTGGACAAAATGATTACAAGGGTTTTGGCCCTCTTTGGCATTTCAACCAAAATCCGGAATAAATGATTTTGGTTAAATTTCAGAATAAATGTTATAAGAATGCGCTTGACAAGGTGCAATTTTTCAAAAGATTATTTATGTGCCTGTTTCAATGTACATGTACTTGGAAAGTTCTTTCATGGAATTGCGAAATCAAATGATAATTTTCACTGAACAGTGTCTTCTGTCACATCTGTTTCACGTGCGCTTTTGTACCGGACATACTTTTGACCTTCGACCTGGAGTTTAATGCATGCAACCGAAAACAATTTTCTTTCGAAGTTTAGGAGTCTGCAGACAATTTTCTTGGAATCCTAGTCCAATTAAATTGACCCATTTTTCATATTGTATGCACAGTATTTCTTCGAAAACCTAATTACATAAAAATAACGATACTGTTATCCTCGAACATTCTATCTCTTTTAATATCTTTGGAAGCAAAATCGCAAGAATAGGTCTACATACAGAATTCTTCAGTGAATATATTTCCTCGTTTCTATTATCTCAGAGTAACGATAAAACAAATTTGTATGTCATGTTAATTTAGGGTAAAACAAATTACTATGAAAAGTGAAATCCATTTAGTGTCTCATTTTTCAAATGTCTTGCTGATATTTTGCAGCCAAAAAATAATTTTGGACATATTCAATTTAATTGTAACCTGGCATCATTTTTTAAATTTTTGTTTCAGAAGATGATATGCAGTCAGGAAAAAGGCAAATCAGAATTTGAATATCACTTGACACACAAAATAAAATAAAAAACTTTTTGGCTTACATAAGACTGAACCAAACTAAAGTTTGTGCATATTAAAAAACTAGGCTTTTGCGTCTTTAGTTTTTTAGTCCTTGAGCATCTTAGCTCTTTTTGCCTGAGGGTCAGGAAAAGTTAAAGGTGGGAGCATTCGATGTACACACTTATAGTAAATTTGTATTCTGCGGTGGGACGTTTGAGATTATAATCTGACACTGGGCCAGTTTAATATAACCTTCATTTGTTTAAAAAGCAAATAATGAGTGGGTACAATCCTTGACCATAATCCAATATTTATTTTTGAGGCTAACCACCTAAATTGCCAGTCAAATGTCTCAAAATGCTAATTGAAATAATATCTTTTTTATGTTCTTAGCTTGTAAGTCAACAAATGAGGTTCTTTCTTGTCCTTGAAAATAGAACGGGGCAAAATTTCGAATGAAGTTGGCATTTCCTTCAACGTGCGACAGTTTTAGTCTCGAACTGCGTATTCCTTTCGTGTCTTGCGAAATCTTAAATTTTACGTCTTGTAGACTTAGAAGGCATTGCCGTATGTGTTTGATACAACTTCCTACAAAACATTTTTAAAGTAACAAAAATAATTTTCTTTTCTTCGAAAATTCCGGAAACAAATCGAGAAAAGAATAGTAATCGCAGAGAACTGGCGAGTCATTGCACTCCACAGATTAGGAGCTAAAAGAATAACTTGACTTGAAAAAGTTTCAGTTTCTGACTTAAATAATAAAAGTTAATATTCAGGAACAGACACTGTAGTTCAGCTTCTTGGATAACAAAAGTAATGTTGACTTTTTCGTTGCGATACAAAATACATATCCAAACAGATGATCACTATTATTAGATTGGGTTATTCACCTACACAGAATGTGAAAATAAAAGTGAAAGATCTTGATGCATGTCAATATTGTTATTTTGACAAAATTGTAACATACTATATGATGCGATTTATGCTAGTAGTACAATAGCTGCATATTTTCAGTTTAATTTTAGTAAATAAGAAGGGATAACAAGAAAGGTTAAAAAATTTAAGAAATGTTTAATGCAAAATGCTCAAAAAATCTTTGACATCTTTAGCACCACAACAGCAGCAACAGCAGCAGGAGCAACAAAAACAAGAACAACCACATTCAAAATGTGTTTCTTGTTTTGTTTTTTCTGATTCAAAATTAGAAAGGCCGATACTCTTTACTTGTTTACTGTTCATAATTGATACAAAAACATCCTCACAAATACAGATTTGGATGAATCACAAAAATATGCTGAAAGAGAAGAAAATTATGGGTAATTGGTTATGATGTAAATATACAAAGAGGAAGTCATTGAGATTGACGAAGCTAAATGGCGCTATAACGTGCACAAACGCGTTCCAGCTAACAGAATATCTATTCGTCTATTTGTACTTAGTGCAGCGTGTCTTGAATTCTTGTCAATTGAAAATCTAAGAATATAAAAAAAATATTTTGTCTTCTGTATAACCAAAGGTACCTATGATATAACTGATAAACATGTACAGTAGACCTCTATTTGGGCGACCACCCGAGTTTATGAAGAAGGGGTGGTGGTCTTGCAAAGGAGGATTTTTTCTGTGCTATTTAATGTGTTTCATCTGAACTTCTGAAGTCTTATGGTCGAGCAAAGAGATGTTGGTCGTACAAAAAAGGTTCGTCCAAAGGAAATTCCACTGTATAAATTTTAAAAAAATTCTTCACTTGTGTGGCAACTCTACATTAACCGGTTAAAGAGTTGAACTATCCAAAAAATCACGGTGTTGATTCCTTTTCCATCAAATTGAATTTCCCATCCCGTCCCCAAATATTCTTTACCCTTTTGTACTCTGAAATATTTAGAACGATTCGCTTTGCTTCATTTGGGCACACTGGTGCAAACTATCATAAAGGAAGTTTCTGTGAGAGCCAATGAGATAGACGACTGTTCTAGAGGGAAGGGTATTTAAGTGACCAGCCGTGGCGATAAAGTTATCAGAACGTAAATGGTTCAGATAGGTGGTAGATATTGGCATCAACTTTGCTATGAATATATAGTTTTGTATCTTGAAAGCTGCTTCTAATAGATACATCCAACAGGTTGTTCAACAGTTATCAAATAATTAAGGTCAGTGTTAAATATGAATTTTATTTTTATTTTCAATTTGCAGGTGACAAAGTTGTAAGGGACGGGCAGGGTTGTTTACGTTGTAAACCACTTAAAAAACCTTGTGCACCTAATACATTTAATAAATTCATATTTTCTATTTAGCAAATTTGTATTCATCGATTTATTTATTTAACTTGAGTGAACTTTATTTATTGCAATTATTTATAAAAAAATCCCTTTCTGTTGTATTTATCCTTCAAATTCATAAATATATTCGATGCGTGATATTAACTTATTTATCAACTTAAAAATTTCTTTGTGAACAGATTATGGAAGACAAAAACTTGATGTGGTTGCCAGATGTGCTGGCCATCGCGTGCATCTTAGTATCAGCCATGACCATTTTTATGACTGTCCTGGTCCAATTGCGAAGAAAAACTGTCCGCATGACAAAACTTCCAAGCCTCTACTTTGAAGATGATCAATTACATCGTAGACCGTTGGGAAAAATGGAGACAGTTTTTCACAATCTTCACAAAGATGGAAACCTGCAAGTTTCAATGGCAGCATTAGCAAAGACATCGGCTCCATTAGATGAAAACATTATCCTCAGGGTAACGCAACATCTCATGCAAAGGCATCCTATGTTACGAATGCGTCTTGTTGAAATTGATGGCCATCCTCATTTTCTTCCAGGAGTCAAAGAAATACCTCTTAAAACAGTCACTTCACAGAACTGGTTAGAAACGTTTGAAGACAGCTTAACCGAAAAACTTGATGAGACAAAGCACCTGTGGAACCTTCTACTGGTGGAACAGACTGGACAGTCCAATAAAAGTCTCCTCGGCGAGGTGGCTTTTATCTTTACTTTTCACCATGCTATTGGAGATGGACTTTGCAAAACGAGACTTGTTACTGAATTCATTGCAAAATTGAACAAAGTATTCACAGACAGAAAGCTTGAACAAAATAGATATTCCCTACGGCCACCATTGGACAACTATATGCAATCACTAGTCGACAGATCAAGCTCAGAAAAGTTCCTTTTTGGTACACTTGACAAATTACCTTCAAATTCACCTCTGATAAAAGTCGCTCAAAAGAAGTACCTATCAACGCCAAAGCCAAAACAGAATGAATTTATAAACAAATTAGGGGCTGTATGCAATGATAATCCATCTGTACACGCAAGGACGTGTGTGATTCCTATGCAATTCACAAAAGCAGAAACTGAGAGCGTTTTGAAAGCGTGCAGAGAGAGAGATGCGACGGTGCAAGGGATGCTGACGGCTGCAGCGAGCATCACCATGAGGGACGTGCTTGATGGGGCAACAGTGGCGAAGAGCGAGATGTCAAGCGTGCAAATACGAACCACCATTAACATGAGAAGATACTTAGACGGAAAGGTACCAGAAGAGTATATGGGATCCTACTTCGTGGGACTCTTCGGTCAAGACGTTGTCATCCCTGAATGTAATAGTCTTGCAGAAAAGTTTTGGGTATGTGCCCGCAATAGTACTCAAAATCTGAAGTCTCAGTTGCAAGAGAAAAGATTCGTTACGAAGTTTTGGAACTTGTTAGAAACTGTGCACCACCTGTCCAAGATGCCAAAACAAAAGACTGAATCACCAAATGTACCTAGTGGACCAAACCGGACAAATGAAGTACTAAGTTTGAATAACTACGGATCATGTCCCTCAAAGGGAAATGCTACGGACATTGTACAATTAAAGAGCTGTTTCTGTGCTGTTACGGAACATGTTCGGGGACCAATCTTTACGATAAATGCGGTAACAGTTGAAGGACAGTTATGCTTATCCTTTGTATATTACACAAACATTACAACGCAAGAGACGGCCGTCAATTTTGCAAATAACCTTAAATACAAAATTCTAAATTATAGTAAGAGTAAATAAAATGAATTTTTGAACAATGTATCACACATTTGTAACTAAATATTATAATTATTTTTTTTTATATCTAAATTACTGCATGCATGTACTGTAGCCTGTGGATTACAAACTTTGTACATATGAACCCAATAAATTATTTTACATGTCTTTTTGTATTTTCTTGAGATAACTGCAATTTGAAAGCAAAGTGACAACTTGCTCAGAAAGAGGTAGTTTCAGAAGATTGATCTTTACAAAACCGATTATGCAAACTTGTTGTTTTGGGGATTTTGGAGGTTTCCCAAAATCCTATTTATGACGTATTGTAATGCAAAGGTACAGAAGTGTGCAAGATTATAACTAAAGTAGATAAATACAATGATTCACATGGCTTATTACTTTGTGAGCCATTGTTAATATTTGATCATCATCGAGGAGGCACACAATAAATGTTACATTGTATAATATGACAAATATTATAACTCTATTTGCGCATAAACGTTATGAACTTATAGACAGCAACATATACCACTCAGTTTAAATAAATGGAAGTAGTGTGTTTCACAAGAAAAGATTATTACGAAGGATTACAGGTAAATGCATTTTATGTTTCAAATGAAAACTATTATGTGGTTAACATTCTGATACAGCTATTTCGTTGATGTATATATATCAATCCAGATTTAAATTTAACAAGAACTAAGATTAGAAACATGGCATTCTTGGCCCGAACGCTAATTCATCATTGAACTAAATATTTAAAACTTTATAAGAATGTGATTCTTATAATTAACATTTAAGCTTCAATATGGCGTGGGAACTAAAACGAAGAACATTACCTCTGGGAAATACTAATGGCTTCCACCAGAAAATACAATATGTTTCTAATTGGGAAAGCACCGACTACTTCGTTAAAGATTTTAGACGAAGTCTCAAATCAGCACTTGCGACAAGAAAACACGAGAGGAAAAAATCGTCCAAGTCAGTTACATTTGAGGATGAAGGAAAGAAAACTTTGCGTCATACATTTTCAGCGAAAAGTGACAGTAGAGTTAGCTTCTCTGACGTCCTGGACGGCATAGACAATATGAAAACAACAAAGTTGACGAGACCAACATCACCCGACTGGGTAGCAGATGTGATGAATTTTCAGAATCAACCACCAAAGTATTTTAAACATTCTATTTATTGTGAGGTTCTTGGTAACAAAAATTGCTCTGATTGCGCACAATCACACAGTCGATTAGCAATTCAATACCAGACGGATGCTTGGTATTTTCCGCAAGTGAATAATTTGGACATTGGATCAAGGTCCAAAACATTTGCTGGGCCTTTCATGCGCGAGAACTCAACAACATCAACATATGAGAGTGATGACTTCTTGGATGGAACTGAGGATGGTGATGAAGCAAACAGAAAAGTGGATGAAAAGGACCGACAGTCTGTGACGTTACCCAAAATCCGGAGGGAACTTACGACAATGACGGATCATGAGTTACATATGCGCGTGATGCGATCAAAGAGCGGTGATCCAAGGATACGGAACTGTTTTTCAACCGACTCTTGTAGCAACAGACACAGATACAACACAAGTGAAGTAAACATTAAATTTTCCATGAAAAAGTGACAGCCATTCTATTGACAGAACATTCAAGCCATGGTGGGGTTATGCATGGGGGACATTCAAGCATAGGGGACATCATGATTAAAATATTATTCAAATAACTGATAATGGTCAATGACTAATGTTAGGCTGAGTACTGAACATAGTCTTTTTCAATTCACTACTATCATGTCATGTACGGAAACTTCTTTAAATTTCCCTGCCAAATCTGCCCAATCTACCTAATCTGCCAAAACTGGTTGGGCCGGCAAAAGAAATTTAAAAAAGCCCCGATAGCTTCACGGTGCTCTCAAGAGCAATGGGCGATCAGCAGTAAATACTAGTCTACTTCCCCCCCCCCCCACAAAAAACAACTCTATATTTGCTGTGTGGAATATTGCACGATAAGTTGCACGATCGATCACCATTCCCTTTGGATAAAACGTAACGTCCATAATGTCTTTGAACCTAAATAAAATACTATGTTTGCTAAGATCGACGAAATCAGTGGTTCATTTTAAAATTTAGTCAATACACTTCATAATGATCTTTTCTGTTAATTGCCAAATCTTCTACTTTGCAATTACTTATTAGATTTAAAATATTAATCCGACTAAAGTTAATATTTTTATCATAAGAGTATTATTTTAATGTTTCTTGTTCTTTACATTATTTTGCGAAAACAACAAGATTATTTTAGTGAAATAAATGAGTATACCTAGAACTACTTATATCTGCAGGAATCGAGCATGCAATTACAAAAGGTTCGAATTGTGGGGCAGACGATTTGTTTAAAGCTTTCACAGCCATAAAAATGTGAATATTATGTTACAGACTTGGTCCTAAAATGTACCTATTTATAGTGTGTGAAAGGTACGATGTATCATTTTTAACAATAATATGTGGCTTTCATGTCGGTAGTTAATGCGTTACTTGTGTGCAAAGTGCAAGTATGTCTTTGTCTTGCGAAGACAACTGACAGCCGAAAAACATTGGCCAAATAGAGATATCTTGAATCATGTTCTTTTAAATGGGTAGGGGTGAGGGGATGGGGTGGGGGTGAGGGTGGGGGTGAGGGGGGAGGGGTAGAGGGGTCCCCCGTGCATGCATGCAACCTTCCAGCATTCATTCACTCTCTTTTATTCACATTTATTCCACCTTTTCTTTAATAACTTTTGAATGCCTTTATGCGTTTTCTTTCAACTTTGTACACTGCTGCTCTGTACTATAAGCCACCAAATAATGGCCTTCTAAACAGCTGCTGCTGCTCCAAATATTATCCATCGGTATTTTCTCATCTTGTGCTGAGATGCGACTTTGAACAACTCTTCCATTTGCCAAGTCAATATAACACTTTTTGCAGCAGCCTTCACCCTGCAGGAAAAGGGTCAATATGATCAGGATGACCTAGAAAAAGTTCTTTTGCAAGAACAGAGTTATTATTCTGCAAATTTTGTGTGCAACAACGGATTTTCTTTATGGACCGACCAATGCTTTGTACAACATTCAGACATTGCAATAACAAGAAACCACGCATCTGGTTACTTTGAAAAGTTGACACGAAGATTACCAACTTAATTTGATTTAATCAAAGAGATGGAGTGTGGCTGTTGCAAGTATTTGGCTATTGTCTTGATACTGATTGGTGCTGGACTGTCCATAGTGGCGGTAACAACCTCGCATTGGTCAGAGTATGAGCGGGACAGGAACACAACTGATCGTAAGTTTAAATATACTATGATAATAATAAATACAGAAATTGTCCATAGAAATCAACTCACCACAAGTTACCACATGTGGTAAGTTGATTTCTGTCTGCATATCTGAAGGGTAACAAAGGTGTTTCACACCTTTACAATTGAGGTTCTGGACAACTATCTCTACAATGGAGCAATTACATTTCTTCTATTCTGTAAACAATGCAACAAGTAATTTGTTTTAAAAAATGTCTTATTCTTGGACTCAAAAATTGACTGTACTCATTAGTGTTTTCAAAATGCTATAAATGAAAAATTAATAGTAAATGTATTGTGACGTAGCCATGGTTCCTGGAAGAAGAACGATTGCGATCAACAAAGGAATGTGGAAGATTTGTTACGTCGAAAAGTCAGAAACGTTTTGTCTCAACGTCATTCATGAATATACCAAAATACCTGATATAAATGCTATTCCAGGTAACACCTTTTACATTTAAGCGCAAAGGAACAAGGGGTAGAGGGTAAAGGGTAAGGCAAGGGCAACAGAGGCTGTGGTAGAGGGAACTTGGGTGCAGGAAATATCTACAAGAAATACGATCAATTAAAATACCCTAAGCTAATTCACCTAATTTGTCTAATTCCCGAGATAGATTTATTGACGTAAAATATACTTGTCCATTGTTCTACAATCTCAATTAACATTTTCTTCCCAAATAAAGTACAAGTACTATTTTTGGTAGCAAGCTATAAATGGTAAACATACTGAAAATGGTATGCCTCTTTATCAGTAAGTGCGCTGCTTTTGGTTAGATATACGGACGTGGGTAGGGGCCGGCCTCTAAGAGCAATCTGCACTTGGTTTGAGGCAAGTCAATGGTGTTGGAGTCGTTCTTGTAGAGTTGGCAATACATAGAAATTTAAGAGGTGGGGTTGATATTGTATTAAATGTTGGGTGGTGTGATTCAGTGGATCTGAGGGGGTGACATCCCCCGCGAAAAACACCAGAAAATTGTGGTGAGCAAGAATAATATCTGAGCATCTTGTATTGAGTGTCAAGGGGTGGTGGTAGTGGGGTTTGTTTGTTTACATTACGTGACGTCCTAACATTCAAAGTCATGGCGTCATGACGTTAGAAACAGTGTCGTCATTTGATAAACGCGATAGGCCGCCTACATTTAGTAACGACGTTTTCGTTTTCTCAACAGTGTGGGTGAGAGTCATCCAGTCTGCAGAAATCTTTTCGGTGATCTCCTGTGTCATCGCAGTAGTCTTCTGGGGTTGCTGTTTCGCCTGCTCTAAAGATGGGTCGGCTAAATCTGTAACATGCAGTAAAGTTACCACTTGCATTTTCTGCGTTTTGGCAGGTACTCAAATTAAACGTTTCGTGGCTAAATTTTGGAGATCATGGAGATATTACTTGGGTTGTTTTCTACAAAATAACTCAAATGCTTTGTCTTTGAAAATCAGCAAACTACTTGCAGCTTTTCTTCCAAAGTCTAGACTTTGGAAGAAACAACTTTAGCCATAACAAAATACTTAGGATATCTCCTTGTTTGTTTCTTTAATTGTCTTCCTAAATCTATTTTGCATTGAATTTAATTTCCGTATTTTGCCTAATTAATGTGCATGCCCTAATGAAGAAAGCAGTTGTGCAACTACTAGTCTGTCGAATGTCATAGCAATGGTATCTAACATCATGATGTCACCAAAGAAAACAACATCATGGAGTGGAAATTGAAATTTTCATTTTGTCTTTGGTTTCTATTTTGATGGTTATCATCTGTTTTGTTTTGTCTCAGTTTCTATTTTTACAAGTTTTTTAGGTGGACGACCACATACTCTGTCATTCGACAGACAATTAATGCACAACCCTCTTTTTAGCTGACTTATGGAACTTTTATCAAACATCAGCTAGAGACTTCTTATATGAAAGACAAGGCAGACTTAAATTGTCACACCTTTTAGCATTAAAACTACAACCTGTACTGTGTAGTGCACATTAATAAACTTTGAGGTGTTAGGTACCGTTGTTTCACAAAAAAACGGACTCAGAAATTCATAACTGTTGGATGTCATGAAATGTGTTTCTATTTTCTATCTTTAAAGGAAGCTGCCTGGGAGTTGGCAGTGAAGGTCCTTAAATAACGAGCTTATACTCCTACGCGCGTTAATTAGGCAATACACCGTGTATATATTATTATGCAGCAATAGGCCAGGGAGTCGCAGTGGGTCTCTGGATAATGAAAGAAAAGCATCTAAGAGACAGATTTACATCGTATCGCTACGGATGGTCCCTTTGGGCAGGGGTAGCAGCAGGTTGTATAGACATATTAGCCACAATGGTCGCATTGATATCACAACCTCCGGCAGAATATGAAGAGGCAGCACAATATTAACAGTACATCATCATATCAATGTACAGTAGAACTTGTCTTGGGCGACACCTGTCTTGAACGATATCATGTCTTTTTACGACACCTTTCTCTGCATACAACGTAGTTAAAACAAGTTTAAATGACCCTGTCTTGGGCGACA
>JBCAUI010527454.1:0-11520 GCA_038406195.1 Haplosyllis anthogorgicola | reverse complement strand
TAATACATTATCGGATTGACATGAATTCTTCTACAAGCACAACCAATACGTCCGAGAGGAATCTTATTAAATTAAAAAAACTATGATTGATAAAGTGTCCTTTAGCATGCTTCCCAGTATATGCCTCAGGTGAGCAATGCTATCAACAAAATATCTTAAAGCAGTCTCCTCCAAGATTTTCTCACAAACACACAATGACACTTTACTTCACATTCAACATGTGACATAAAATGCACAGGCTAATGCGGCAATGATGAATACGATGATTGCGGAGCTTACAAGAAATTAACAAGTCTAACATGTTTCCAATTGCAGTAACCCCCAGCTTCACCAAACTATAAGGTTATTTTTTAACAACAAGCAATTAAAACATGTAATTGTTTGTTTACTGTCTATCAGATATCGGATTGTTTCTCATCCAAAGGGCCTGACTTTGATGAGGTAAAACAAACTCTCAACACTTATTTGTGGCCACACGATTATCTAAAAGTATTATCCCGATGGAACTTTCATTGCTCTTACGGACTTACCCCTAACGTCTTTTTTATTTTGCCAAGTTAACCAAACTAGCTTTGTTAATCAAAACTAGTACCTAGTTGTAGGTGTCTGTGCTTCTTTACGTGATGGAAAGGTCAAATGAAATAACGAAGCATGAAATACTGTCTTTTTCTGTCTGAACTTCAATTACAGGTTCCCAGGAATGTGCGTATTAAATAACGCCGTCGAAATGAAAGTGTCTGCAGCACAAACCGTAGGGAATTTGTTTTGTTACTTAAATCAATTATACACAGGATTTCGTTCGTCAAATAATAATCAGATCGCTGGCATTCATAGATTTTAGTACCGAACGAAATATCTGATTCAATTAATTGCATTTCCTCCAGAATAGGAAAGAGCCCGCTCATGCGTATATACCTGTGGTCGACTGATATCCAAACATCAATGAGCTGTTTAAGTTTTGTGGAGATTACACGGAATAAACTATCTTAAGTTAAGACAGCTTCAATTTGTAGTCTTCAATGGGGCATTAAAACAAATACGTTATTGTTGAAATTGGTTATCGCATAAAGTTATATGTGGACAGGTTGTTTCAAATTCTGCTGTATCTATGTCCGTCAAAGTCTTTTCTTTATCAGTGCATTAAGTCACTAGGTGAACATCGAGGTTGCTCAGTTGTATCAGGGACACAGCAGAAGTAACTATTAAAATAGTGATACCTGGAAACTTTTAATGTCCACACAGTCGTCTCTGAACCATTTGAAGGTGTTTTTTCAGCTTTGGTCTAATGGAACAACAAAACATCCCAATGTGGATAATGGAACATATTACATCTTTTTTCTGTAGCAATCTCCACCTTCAGTGACACATATCATGTTACAATTATAATGAGCATTGCACTGCTAAAGCAAACTCATCAAAGACACTGGGTTTATCAGACGGTGACAAATCATATTACCCTCTGACATGCAATTGTGTCTTTGAGGTCTTCTCATAAAGGTTTAATAATACACATATACAGCTTACAACAAGCTGCATTATTTCCTGAGCTATAAGCATATATTGATGCCGTGAACATTGTTCTCAGGAGAGTGAGAATGTGTCAAATTTATTTCAATGTCACTCTTGGTTATTGACGAAAAATACTAACGATACCAATATTCATTAATTCACTGGGGAATATCTTCAGATCTATGAGGTCATTTGTACAGTTACGGAAATGCTATGCATATTTTGTCGTCCTATTGTGACGGCGAGAACGGCAGACTGATATTTCAATATATTTAGGACGATATCAAATTACATCATCTACATTCCACTGATCAGTCTTTATTCTGTGGCAATGAAGCAGCCGTCAAAATCCCTGATGCTAATGAGTCTCCTAAATTATTATCCAAACCATATTTAAATGCCGATGCTTCGATATTCTATTCCAAGCGCTTTACGTTTGTACCTGTGGTGGACTGATAACAATAGATCAATACGCAGCTCCCGTCTGAAACACGGTGGGAAGAGCGTGATATGGCATGCTTTCACGATACATGTATCAGGTGCTCAGGAGCACTCAATCTCACTTTTCTTAATACAAATCAGTGGGCCATTTTCCTTCGCAAATGTGAACAGCAGTCTGGTAAAAAATTCCCATCTGTGATTTAGTTCAGATTGCAGGCAACAATCTAGTTGAAGATAATCTGTTCAGAAATACCTTCCAAAGACACCAAATTAAGTTAACGTTTTAAGGCAACTATCTTGACGTATGACAACTGGAAAGCCTAGATTCATTTCACATGTTTTGTGCAGTGAAAAAGCAACAGTTTTACTATCATTAAAAACAGTCACTTTACCCAGTGTTTCTTCCATGTCATGAAAATTTGTGTTGCATTTAACGGTTGTTTAATGTTGTTATGTTTTCTTGCGCGGTGAATGTTTAAAGACCGCCGAAGATGTGTAAGACCTTTTACGAACAGCATACAGTGAAATATCTATTATTCAAAATTTTGCGATGGTTTTGCCTTAAAAGAAAACCAATCCATTTATCAGAATGTACAAGACAAACGAACGGCTTTGTGTCGTACACGTCGCAGGCATGATACTGCAGAGATATTTATCTGACTTTGGTTCACCGTTAACCTGTTTGCTGTGGACCGACAGGTTTCTGGTCATTCTCAAATGAAGATGATATAGCTATCCTGTTGGACTGTCCCATTCTATAACCTTCAGAAGGCCCAGTGGATACATGACAAATATGTACTGTTTTGTCCGTAAATATTCCCTGATAGTTAGTTCCCGAAGGAAAAATCAGGAATATTTCCCGAGGGGGACCCCAGGTCCCTAGAGGGAAATATTCCTGATCTTTCCCGACGGAACTATCAGGGAATATTTATGGACTCAAAACAGTACATATTTGGTATGTCATTTTTCTATTCCTTACCAAAATTACTGAAATTTTTTAATTAAATTTAATTTTGTAATTGAGGTAAATTTTATTTTTCAGGAAATATTCAGCAGGAATATTACCTGGTCAGGTTATATTCTCACTGAATATTAACTGAAAACCAAGTAATATTTCCATCCAGGGAGTATTTTTGAATATTACCTGGAAAATTAAGGTAATATTTCCCTCCAGGGAATATTTTTGAATATTACCTGAAAATTTTAGGTAATATTCACTAATATTTTCTGATCATGTGATCAATTTGAACCAATAAGAATACAGTAAAGAATCTCGAAAAATAATATATGAAGTTATTCCCTGGCCTTTTCTCAATCATGTCCACTACTGATTGCTTGATTATTCGAAACGTTGAATACTAAAGCGCTATTTACTCGAGGAGCAAACACAATAATGTAACACTGATTTAACAAGCTTTCGGTAAATGCAATGAAAAGAAGTTCACAAATTCGCAACAATATATATTTTATATTCTTCATGCTTAATGAGTGAAACCACGAAGTTTGGCAAGGGTGAAATCACAAGTCCTTAAAAAGACCTCCGCCTGTCAATAGTAATAATCGGGTCACTGACATAATTCCGATCATGTGAAAACTTCCGAGTTTTGTTCAAAGCCAAACCAAAAGCTCATTTGGCTCAGCAACTCAAAATACGCATGTAAATCAATACAGATATTATTTGCCTTACTCCTTAACGGAAATCGTAACCGTTTTGCCAAAGAGCAGGATTATTTGCCAAAATGCACACAAATAGCATACAGAATAACACTCATAACCTTTTCAAAGTTATGTAATGTTTCATTTCGTAGAATGTTTTGCTTCATCTGTTTACATATATAACGTACATTAAGACATGTGTAACCATAATGTAAACATAACACAAATATGTATGTACTAAATGGCCTCTAGAGAGTACACCATCTGCACATTATTACATTACATATATGGCGAAGTCCCAAACTTTTAAGGTAAACAAATGTCAAAGGTAAATTATACGTACTTTTGTACATATATGTTTAGACATAAAATCCCCACCCATCTTAATGGTTTAACAAGCTCCTCTGAACAGATTAGACAACTGAAACTCCTTTCCAGGTAAAGACCGAGCAATACAAGTTGGCTACTATTCTAATGCCTAGACATACGAATTAGCATAATGTCTACAAGGGAGTAGGTATATACATACATTACCTCATTAGAGTAAGGACTTCGTAGGCTTGAGTCTATAGCTAGAAGTGATTATAATATCCTATCGATTCTATTTACAGTTTTCTTTGGTGCTTAATGGTCCAGCATTATGCAACAACAGCTTTACGTTTAGCAAACAGCTTCTGGTTGTACAAATGTTTCAGTGTGTATATATCATATATGTACTTTTGAAAACACGGGGATTACATGGATCAGGTACATGTGTAGCTACATATAAAATAAGATCAAAATTTACATGTAACTGAAATGGTCGAACAGAATTCCATCTGTAAGCTTTGTATGTTTCAGGACTTGAACTACAAAATATATAAATTCTTTATGATCTACCTGTTTATAATATGCAATAAGATAGATATACTGTCGTATAAAGTGTAAGGTGAACACAAGCTGGTATGTTAGTACTCATACCTACGCAAATCTAAGACATTAAAATTTACGACTTTTCATTGATACTTTAGTACATTATCTTACCTTTTGCCAACGGTCCCGGCTCTTAATCTCCCGCAACATATGATGACTTCATTTAAAATGCAAGACTAAAATTCTTAAACGGACCGCAACACACCTTCGTGTCTCTTACTACTATTCCATTTAAAGGTCTCCGGAATCGTGATAGCTCATTTACATACGACGATATTTATATATCCAACAACATATTGTGCAGGCCACTTAGATTTTAAATTCCAAAAGTGATTGCATTAGCACATAAAGCCTTCTTTACTCAACGTAACGCAGACATCTATGTATCCCTTTGATATTTATGATATCATGTAGGTGGAGAAGTATAATTTTCCATATAAGAACATATGTACGGAATTTCGCATATATTTATATGTAATTAATTTGCGGTATAACTCAGCATATGTGCGTCGTGAAGAAAAAATGTTAATGTTGCAATAGTCAAAAGTACTACAAAACTAGCACTAATCCTAATCAGTTTAGGAAGGGTTAGCCCTTCACCCCAATGACACTTTCACCTGACAGCACTTCCATATCCACTTGATGTTGACAGTGTTGAATAATCCTGCAAGCTGGATGTGTCACTTAAGGAATCGGGTCCGATTCACACACCTTCAGACAGCTTTACCAACATCAAACAGGTTACGTTAGCTTTGCCTTTACATCAATAGCATGTGAAAAATTTTAACCCAGCTTCGTGCAGGCAGACATTAGCATGCATGTAAAAGCTGCTGGAGCAGGCTCAAGCCTCCTCCCCTTCTTTGGCGGGTCCCCGTACAGCCAGCCGCAGTTTCAGGTCGATGCCACCGTGCACGGTGCTGTGACAATTCCACCATTAGCCAGCAGCTTACCGAACATAGCATCCCTTAGATAGCAACTCTTCTGCCATCTGATGTATTACAAACTGTAATCGCCACACAGAGAAAGCCTTTGTCTTGCGTTTTATGACAAAATTATCTTTCCCCCAACGTGCAAATGGTTCGCAAAAATTGAACATGCCGACTAAATATTAATAGCTAATGTAGGCGCTAAAGTGATCTGTATGGCTGGAGCCAAAATAACAATTTGATGAACTAAACTTTCTGGGGAAGCGGGGGGGGGGGGGATTCTTTCTGATATTAATTTCCTGAAAATGTACTCAAGAGCCCGCTTTTTTAAAACGTGCCTAAGCAAAAGCATTGCAATAGGCCAGTACATTGTTTTCTAAGCAATATACTTCTAAAACTCAACTTTACTGCTCGGTGAAGGAAAACGTTCCAAATGAATGACTGCGAATTTACTCAAATTTACGATGGAAACATTTGAATGAGTTCAAGGAATGGGTTTACAAGATTATAGTCTGCATCATATTGCTTGTCCGCACTTACAAGAAATTGAAAGTTACATTACAATACAAAAGTCCAAATCTACGGAAGGATTTCCGACTTGATTCAGGTTTACACACGGAATTGTGTAATTGCTTGACATGTGCCTTCCAATCGGAGACACAAAAACATATTTATCGGCAAATAGTTTGGGTAAATAATAGGTTCGATAATACAATAATAGGTTCGATAATACAAAGAACCTTTGTTTAGCACGATAATCACAAAAGGAGAATATCATTGACAGCGTTAAAGATGCACCAAACTACATGGTTGCGTAACAGCTGATAACATAACATCTTCATAACTTTACATAGAAACTTGTTTTCCATCGCAAATGATCTTTTTTTTTAAATTTGTTTGACCACAACGAAGTGTAAAGTATTTTGCGTTGGCGTTACGGAAATATATCGTTGTTAATGAAAATTGTATGAATTGCAATGTTTTTGTTAAACTTGATACTTTGGCGTACAATATGCCATTCGTTCGAAGAACATTGCAGTCAGCAAAGAAAAGACGGAAAACATCATCGTGTAAATTCCATTTGTTGAAATAAAGCGTTCTTTTAAAATTTAGCATTCTTCACAGTTGAACGGGTTACAATTATATTAACATACATTAATTAGCTGTCAAGAAACAATACATTTGAATGTGAACGTAAATGTGATTTGAATGTGACTCTTGCAATTCACACTTTTTGAGTGCCACTAACGTATCGTACACACCAACAACTGACAAACTGGGCCCAAATTAGTTAAAATTTAAAAGTTACGTGTAGCAACATGGAAGATATCACCCCTTCAAAGGTTATCACACAAAAGTAAATTTCAGTGTGACTCACTAGAGGTGTCACAATAGTGTGTGAGCTGCTAACTCTCGTTGATTCTTATTTTAAATCTGAGTTTTAGATCTGCAGGTAATGTAATTTAATAAATAAAACAGCCCTCGCCTAATGTAAGCGTGACATTTACTAATGTGTTATTTTGACATCTCCAAGCGAAAACAATATCACGAAAACAGTTATCGTAAACGATGCGGTAATAATACATGATGAACATTGCTATTGTTCTTCGGTATTGTTTTAATCCAAGGTACGAGGTAAAGTTGGTATTCGCCCCACCCAGGCTCCTAAGTCGCAATATTTTTTAGAATGGATTCTCTTACAGACTTAATGCACATCCTGCTACATTGCTGTTGGAACTGTAACAAAACCAACTGGAGGCAGTTTCATAAAAGTGATATGTCCAGGCCTAAGTTTAAGACCAGTCTTAAATCCAGAATTAGTCAAAATCTGAGTTTCACAAAAAGTTAAGTTAGGCATAAGTGGGGCCTAAGTTACTCCAGGGGTAGGGGGTGGCCTTAACTAAGTCTCATCTATTTAATTTAAGAATTTGTATAAAAGGATGATTTTATTTGATTAAAATCAATGCAAATACGATAAATATTACCTTTTTTGCTTAAAAATACCTTTATGTGTCTCAAATATTGTATTTTAATTATTCCATTTTACAGCATAACTCAGCTATACTATCTTAGGTCTGGCTTAAGTTTAGTCAGTCTCAAGTCCAGACTTAGGCCTCCTGACTTTGCCTGGATGTGGCCATATTTTGGTTGATTAATTCTAGACTTGGGGACCGGTCTAGGTGGTAACTAAGGACTTAGTTAGTCAGCAGACTTTAGACCTTGGAAAAAATTGGAATTTTTGATGGGCTTAGCTAAGTCAGATTCTAAGCCAATCTTCAGACTTAAATCAGTACTTTTGTGAAATTGGCTCCTGAGGAGCTTGACTGGGTCATGGCTCAAATGCGCAAATGCGCTTTAAGTAATTAATGAAAGGCGCACACATGAGCCGGCGCGCATTCTATCTTAGTACAACGTGTTCTTATTTAACGCACTACCCAAAATTGTATCAGAACTTTACCACGATACTTTATGGCACGATTTTTTTTTGCAGTGACCAGCATTGAAAATCTAAAATTCTCTGTTTTAAATCCTGGTTTCTAAGGCTTCTTATTATACCCTTTTTAACAGATAAGATGGATCAGTTCTGTAGAAGAACGTATGATTGTTTTGCCATTTAAGGCGAATTTCACTTAACAGTATTACTGAACTTTCACTTTTGTAATGCAAATTGATAAAGCTTCTTATCTGATAAAAACGCATCGCAATTAGTTAAATCATGAGCCGCGTGGCAAACATTGCGCCGGCTAATTAGTAATTAGGGATTTGTTTCTGAGCGATAATATGTGTCCTCTGGGTGTGAACAGTGATTTACTGTGATTGTGTGCGGTTTATGGGAGGAGAAGGCAAGATGAAAGGCTATGATATTTACAGCTGATAAGGGCAATGAAGTTTCAGGACTGGAGTCAATTTCTACTAGACTTTTACATGTTTTGAGCATTGCGTATCCGCAACTGCATTAATTGCTGTGTTGGATGCATTGTTGTTTTGCTACATTAGCATTAGGAATATAAGGAAGATAACTGTGCCATAACAGAAAATACAATAGACTTTTCGGCAAAAACTTTGCGATTTTCCCACTCTGAAGAAGTGACACTTAACCTTATTATACCAATTTACTACAGTGAAGGCTTTTAATTAGAGATTCAATTTACTGAAAAGTATTTTGTTCAATATTTGGAAATCAGCTTCTGAAATTTCTATCAATTTGGAAGCGTACAGAAAACAGGGAGACCAAAAGAATTCCACATAGTGTTTTTGATGTACTATTGTTCCAAAAGTGATTGGAATTTTATCTTCTGAATACAAAAAATACCATAAAGCCACAAAGCATTGGTCTAATCAACAATGACCTATATAAATGATACAAGTCTGAATATTTGCTCCATTGACAACTATGTGTCAGGCACCTGTTTCCAAATAGACATGAACGTGTAATCTCACTCTATCCACATCTGACTACAGCTTCAAAGACCAAGAATTTGTCCTTTATTAGAACTGTAAATAACAAGTAACTGGTGCCTATTACTGAAAAGACTTTTGAGATTTTCGATAAACAGTTAACAAGTTTCTTGTCTTATTGTTTGGGTATGTAACCAAATAGATAAATATATTTAGTGAAGGTTAAATAAGGTGCAATATCACCACAAGCAGTTTTACATCAGAAGGGACTTTTTTCACAGACAGGTGAGGAAAGTTGAGATCAAAGAGATGCCGCCCAGGAAAACAGTAAACAAATCATTGTTTATAATCACCTGATGAATAACTCGACTACAATGAGGTTGTCTGGAAACAGTTACGAAATAAACTTCTGAGGCTTCAGCGGTCCTCATGTCTATTTGGTAACTCGAAAGAAGGAGTTTGAGAAGAAAGCCTTGCACGAAAATGGAGAAAATTTCAGGGGTTGAGATTTACTGGCGACGACCACGGGGCTTTCAGTATATTTGTTGGACCCAAACAATAAACTTGCTCGGTTTGTCAGTACACGTAATTCGTATCAGAAGTTAAACAATAGCACATCAAAAGCACAGCGTGAAATTCTTTCGTTCTTTTCTTTGTTCTCTTCCTTTGCAAAATGACACGATTTCTGTGCACTGAAATGGTTTTGCACAAACTATCAACATGTCTTGAAACATGTCTTGTCTAAGTTAAATCTTGTAAAAATGACTTAAAATTGTTTTTACAATGTAATCTTCAAGTTAAGATAATTAAATATGATTATACCATAAACCTTTTAAAATATTTATTAACTTCTTTTCATTAAAATTGCTTGACTTTTTTCTTGACTATTACACTGATATATTCCAAATAGTTTAGTTCCAACATATTCTTATTAACGTTCTTAATTCAGCTTGTGATATAAGAACTATTCTATTTTGTGGCCATCCAACATTGTACGAATAAGTTGAAAATATTTTAAGTAAAGTGCATTTGCAAACTTGCCTGCACTTTACACTTAAACTGTGTTTGCCAGTTTACTAAAGGAGTTTATACAAGACTAATTACAGATTAATTAACTTGATTTAAACACGTATGTTTTGTATTTTTATCTTGAGTCAATATTCAATTGTTTTGCCTTCCTTCCCATGTGCACTATGAAAATTATATGACTTCTCTGTAGCTATTTAGCCGCCCTTTGTATAAACTCATTAATTTTCTGACCCCGTCTGGGACAAAAACGTATTTTATCAGTCAACTGCTTACCAAATTTGAGAGATAAAAATCCGGTGCCCTAAAACACGGAAAAAAGAATAACAGACAACAAAAAAGTAAGAAAAGGGAAAATAAACGTGAAACGGGTAGAAAGTAGAAACCTTACTTCGTCAATTTATTTAACAGAGTGATAAGTTATTGATCTTTATTTCAGAACATTTTTCCTAATTTAGCATTGTACTTTAAAATTTTAAACTTTAATCTACTATCAAATTTTAAACTTTAATCTCAGGTGAGGTTCACAGGTACGTTCAGGTGTTAATCAGGTGTAAAGTGACGGTAGAAGAAAGGTTTCGCAGTCCTATAACACAACACAGTCCTAAAACAACTCTTAAACTAATTTACAAAACGAAAAGTACGCGCGCGAACCCGCTGGTTCAACATTGCACTTCAGTGTAAAGTCCCCATGGAAAATCAAGGTAAACATCTAATTTCAAAGACAAAAAGGAATTAAAACAAACGAATTAAACGGTTAATTTGGCGTAAAGCATTAAAGTACAGAAGTTTAACTCAATAAGGGTTAAGAATGGGTTTTATGTCTTTCATCCATTTAATCCAGTAAACACAAATAAACAAGAAGAAAATAAAAGTAATTAACGAAGTACAAAAAAAAAATTCCGAGTTGACAAATTTTCTCTAAATTTTAAGATTTTAAAATTCCAACTGTTTCTTTAAATCCTATAATTTATTTTTCTCTGTGGTCCCTGGAAAGGAAATACAACCAGTTTAAGAGAGAACACAATTTATTGAGTCATCATAATGACGCATAAGTAGCATGACCACCAGCTTTGAGCACTGCACCGAAAGGCCGAGCAATACAGCGGTCTCCCCGCCTACCCTGGTCGCGGCACCACACCGCCCTCGCTGCTCTGTCTCCCGGGGGAGGGAGCGCCTCTCCTCCCGACCATCGGAGATAATCTCCCCGGTACAAATTGATGGGATGAGCGCATCCCTGGTAGTGACCAACCTCCCGCCAACCTACTCAACTCCCCAGGGACTGACTCTCCTTCTCATGACCAAAAATCAGACCAAATGTTTAATATTAAATGTAGACATAATCATTAACATTGAGAAATGAATACAGAACAGGAAATTATCATTATCATTTTACAACACAGGGTGAGTACAAGGAATCCTGATTCAGACACTAGATTTAATGTGAATTCCTTGCAATGATAAGAACATAGTCACCAATTTGCACTAATGTCAATGGTTATTCAGATTACAGCAGAGAATGAAGTATAGTTATGATATTAATTACGAATTTATAGCTAAAATATAATATAATAACACTAGTCCCCAAGACTGTTAATTTATTTTTTAGAAACTGAAAACACCAACTTTGTACACCTACAGAGACTATATA
>JBCAUI010527443.1:0-11520 GCA_038406195.1 Haplosyllis anthogorgicola | reverse complement strand
TAAAACACACAGGGAAAAAATTTAAAACACAGGGAAAACACAGGGAATTTTATCTCGACCTGAGCGTGGCCACCCTGGTTAGGTTTCTTGACCCTTTACAACTTTTACTGCATGGAAAACTCACCCATCCTCATTGAGTTGTAATGTATCAGATTTAGGTTGCTCGGTACTTCAGCGCTTTTATTTTAATCAATATCATAATTAAAAAGCACACAAGTTTTTAACATGCTGTACCATGAGTCACTCAATACCGAGAAAATGGCAATCAATGCCATAATTCAGTGTTTAAACTTAGTTGAAATCAGTTAAGAAATTTAAGCTGCTCAACAAGTAAAGCAGTATTCTAAGATTGAATGTTGTGATATTGTGCAAGGATACCATTGATATCCACGTTTTGGTTGATGCCTTAAAATTTAGAAGTTTATTTACAATTCTTCTTTGGTCTGCTTTAAATTGGAAAGTAAACTCTGATCCCTTCAAAAGAGTGCATTTGGAAACCATAGAAGAATGTTATAAGGCAGTCTCCTTTCGACCCACTAAGTCTGCTGACGAGCCATCTTTAATCATGATAATTAGTTTAAAACACTTAAGTTTTTGACTAGACTGATGCACCTGTGTGGCAAAAACAAGCACAGGCAAACTCCGGTTCCGTGTAAACAGGACGTCCAGTGGCCTCGAAGATGGCAGCAGTTTCTAAGCTGTTATATCAATAACTGCTGACATCTATTCTAGTAATAAGGTAACAGGTCACGTGGTACACGTAACATGAAAGGTGCCAACAGCATCCTTAAGTGGTACACACGTACAGTTCAGTGTTCCACGTTTTTGGCATTGAAATATTTATTGCTTTTTTTGCAGTCAGGTTGTTGATGTTTTTTTTTAAATCTGCATAGCATGTGCCACTTCATTTGCTGTGCTGCACATGCACACTGAGATTTGACCTCAGCGCTCACAGTCAGCATATTAGACTCGCTAATCTTTTAAATGATTTTCTTGTGCCCATCAATACTAAATAAAAACATTCTTAATAAACCGGTCTTATTTTGAATGTTGACTTTTATCACCGTAGACTTTTGTTAAAATAAAAGTAATTCATTTAGGCGTTTATTATGTAAATTTAATTGATACTAGATTAATTCTGTAAATGGACTAATTTGATGGTATTAGTAATAGCGTTAACTTGCTTTTTAATTGAAATATTCTCAATCAGCAGGTGAAAATTTGTGCGACATTGGTTTCATTGCAGGTTTCCTATGTTTCTTACTTGTGAAATGCTTTCGAAAGTAAATCAAATAAAGTCGAAGCAAGTAGATTGAAATTTGTCCTGGTAAAATGCCTTCCAAGAAATGTTTTGAATCTTGAAACCGTGTTTTCAGATTGATGTCGGCATAGATATGCGAGTTGGATTTCGTAATGTATCAAACGAGGTATCATATTTGTTGATATCATCCCTTATATGGTATGCAGACCTTTAGAATCGAAAGCAGTTACAATCCATATGAATTACAATGACGTCAATTTCAACAACACAAAACCACAAGTTCAGCGAATGTTACCCAACATCAGTGACAGTTAATGAACTACTAACATAAGTTGCTTGGAGACCTTTAAAATCGAAAGCAGCAGTCTTGGAAAGTTTTGTTTGAAATACACCCGATCTAATTTAATAAGAAAACGCTAAATGTGACATTTCGGTTTTTTACACACATTGCAACCTCGTATAACGGATTCAACGTCATACAAGTTCATTGTTCTTTGTGACGGTTGTATGTTAATGGTAGAATGAACTTTACATAGATCAGACGGTTTCATTTTATAGTTAAAAATAGACTGACTAAATAGGATTTAAAGCTACCTTTTGCGCAACCGTTTGCGGGCGATGGATGTTCTTGAGAATTAGTCTATAGCTTGAAAGTATGTTTTCTGAAACTTTTGTTGTTTGGATCTAATTGACTGCACAACAACAACAGAGTAATGTCAAATGGCCGAGTTCTTACCGTAATACGACAAAATAAAAAACATGCAATACTTAGGCACGAAGCATCGATCTGGCATACAGCAAAATTTCAATCAAGACGAACACTCGTCTGATCTTCGTTGAATGTTTCAGGGCCTTCCAGGTGCAGATCCTCATCGAGATGACATGCTGTTGCAGCTGTGACGTTATTTATATAGCATTTTTGTGGCAGTTGTGGCAGTCATTTATTCTGGGATCGACACACATTCATCGTGGTGCCACTGGTATGCCTGTTTTGGATTTTAGGTGTACTTTCATGGTAATCTTTCATGGCTGAATTACCAATCCAAGCACTAACTGCTCAGCCTCGATTGCTTAATTTCAGTGAGCAACCCGGGGCCTGTAAAGCCATGCCGCTGTACGGCAATAGAGGCTTTACTGAATGCAAGGAGTATTTCCTTGCGTGATGTGATTACAACACATGCAAGATTATCAGCATTTATATCAACAGGTTATGTGCACAAGCAAATAATACTTTGTCACTCATTCAGTGGGATTCTCGTGCTTGATCAAAAAGCGAAAGTTTGTAATAAAATAAAACCCATATAAGGAGTGACGATTTGTCGGTGTGATTGTTTTGAACATTCTGGGTGGACACCCAGACTGCACTTACGTCACTTTCCAAGAAACGATGTCAGTGCTCGCAGCTGTATTCATGAAGCTGTACAGAGTGGCTTCCCATAAGCTAGCGAGAACGGAGGGATGAGCGCTGACGAGCACTTCATTCATATATGGTTTGAATTGTGTGCTAAACCCAGGCGCATTTGAGGGACTGAGACTTTGGGGGTTACAGCCGAAGGGTTTGACACGCCGATACAGTAGCATACATGCTGGAGTTGGAATAATGAAATAACGAAGTTGGTTTGAACGTATTGGTTGCTTTTCAAGGCAGTGATAATGTATGCGATTTATTTCACAATGAATCCTCTTTGGCCATTTGAAACTGAAATATCTCGGGAACACCTTTATGCGAAGGCAACGATGTCGCATCCAAGAAAAAAATATTGGTGACGTTTGACAAGTTCAGATATCTGGTCATACTGAGAGATAAACTAATTAACATGGATTCAGAACATAAACGGAGCATGATTACCCAATCCTCGTTATTATGGCAGACTGTACTAGGGTTGGGTGAGTTCTCTACCGGGTTATGAAAGTGCCCATGAATCTGAGATGAAAATGCAATCAAATAACTGAATACGTATAACGTAGCATGTTGTCCATCGGATTACACACGTTGCTTACGGGCGTGAAGCTGTCATGATTTTATTCCATTCGTTTTAGCTTCAGGTTTTTTGCGTTTCGTATTGAATTAATTGTGTACACTCCCTTCCTGGTATGTGTGGCCCAAATGTTCTGTGTATGAATAATAACCTCAAGTAGTTGCATTACAATTTCTTTTTTGTGCATATTTCGGCATTAAGCCTTTAAGGCTACGAAATATTCACTGTCTATGCCCTTGCTTTTCCACTATTTATCTCAAATGTGTACCGCAATAACTAACTATCTCATTGGCTTTTAAAAAAGTTTTAGAAGCCTTCACACCTTAGTCGTGTTCTTAAACGCCATGCCAACTTGTGATGGTGTTCAAGCTTATCATGAGGTATATATGATTCACATTTGCCAGGTTTAATTTCATACTAACAAAGCAAAGTTGAATGTACTGTAAAGGAATTAGAGTTCCTTGAAGAGGGTGAAGTACAGTAGAACCTGTCGTAAACGGCACCTGTCTTGGACGACATTTTGCTTTTTACGGAAGTTTTATCCTAACATGAATCCTTAATAGTCATGTTTATTTTATCTGTCTTTTACGGCATTCTAGTCGTCACAAACTAGGGTGCCGCCAAAGACAGGTTCCAATGTAAATCAGTCACAATTCAACCGCTTATTATTGTAGGGATGTACCACAGTACGGGTACAAAAAAGTAAGTATTTAGCATGTTAAGTTGTAAGCCAAAAATGATATTCCATACTATAGCTTCTACAGGCAAGGGTAGGTGGGTTTCCGATACGAGAAGAGCGAATAGGCTGGCCTATTAAAAGACGTTTTAAACTGAACGTGTGGTTGTAGTTCGGTCGTAGGATACGTATTTCTAATAGAGTTAATTGATTCAGTCTAACACATGTGGATAGTTCAGCTCGTGAATGATATAATTATTATAATGTTAAGCAATATGTTGCATACAACATCATATCATACATACTTGGCTTTATCAAATGTTACCCCAAGTCAAATGAGGTAGTTGAACTAAATTGCAGAGCTGATCAAATGTACTTAATTAACAGAATGGAGGTCAAATAACTTGATAAATGTTATATAGTTCAGTGCTTAATTAGGATAATACATTCAGTATAGGCCAATCATTTGTATATTTATACCCCTTCTTCATTCCTTTATGCAGCCTTTATATTTATTGTACACATAGACACGAAGAGATCACAGATGTTAAGCGACTTAACCGACCTGTATCACCATTGGCATCCTCTAGTTAAACGTTACAGAAACTGTAGCATCTTATCCTAACATTTATCAAACATAAAATAGAAATGTAAAAGTAGGCAAAAGTAGGAGAATGTTAATCCTGATACGAGAGTTTTAAAACACAGCTTGCGCAGTGAACAATAAAAGTCAGTTGGGGTCAGTTGGAGATATGTATTATTTGTGTGCTGGCGAAACTGATATCTCGTACCTGAAATACGGATACGAAAATGGTATGCAAATATGAAGGCCCCAAACGTTATCTGCTTTTACTTATTCAATTGATACACTATAATAACAGCTTGTAAAGAAACAAATCTATTTAATATCAGATGCTGGCGTTAAAGGACAGTCCAGTCAATCTTGATATATTGTAGATGAAGATGTAGATGTAGATATCGACGTTAAGATCCCTTTTGTCGATTAAAACTAGTTTGACGATCAAATCTACGGTGTCCATAATCTAGTTTGACGATTATGAGTTAGATAATTTAAGGGCATGAGCCCACAGGTAAATGACGCATATAAATTTATTTAATGCTTGCACGTTATTGAAATGTTAACTTTATTATTTCCTGCGGGTGGATGCCGTGACGCAAGATAATTTACGGTAAATACGGTTAACCGCAAGTAATCAGCTGGTAATCCGCAAGGCCCAGTACACATTTTAACATCAAATAGAACTTGGATATCGGGTCAACAATCGGTACTAGAGAATCGATCAATGATCGATGCATCAGCCACAGTTTAAATTCTATGTGTGAGTTAAACTGACTTCGGAATAATTCCGAGTGAAAAGTTATATGATATTGAGAGGGTGCAGTTTGATATTTTAGCATTTCTTGCAGTAATACACCATGCATCAATGTAAGGAGTATACTAAATTGAAATGGCACTTAGTCGAGGTAGAAATAATATTTGGAATTGTTGTGTACTCTGATGTACTTGATGAATCCAGTTATAGCCATTGTGCTAAAATGTAGACGATGATCCAATTATTAACTTCGATCCAAAATTAACATCGATGATCGCCGGTTTAAGCCATGACGATTTATCCATCGGATACCAGATGAATCGTCCATCAAATTCATTTTCCAAACGAGGGATGACCTGTTGGTGCGCAGAGTCTCATGCCGTATTTACCAAGGATTTTCTTTGTCGCGGGCGTAATCATAAAACCAATGAAGCACCCCAATTAATAATATGATAGCATGGAGGGCGTAACACTTTACGAATGTTTTATAAAGTTTTTCTCGCCAGTATTCAGAATGCATAATTAAACTGCTTCAGAAACAATTGCTTGTTAAAAGGTTAGCATGTTACGTATCTTCACACCCTACAGAGCCATTCGACAGCGTTTGGGCTCGATCAGCTTCCAGTGCTGATTGTTTTATTACCGTCCGCGTATGCGGGAAGGTAATGTTTTCAGGCGTGTCTGTCTGTCTGTCGGTCCGTCCGTCCGTCCGTGTGTGTGTGTGTCTGTGTGTCTGTCTGTCCGGGCTATAACTTTTGAACCGCTTGACCTTGGCCCCGCAAATAAGCCCAGGGCTAACGTCCGGGGATTCTCGGCAATGACTTTACAACGTAATGATGAAGACCGTGGTTTTTATCCAAGAACAGAACATGCCTAGTTTCGGTATTGTTGTTACTAACTTGTAGCCTGGGCATATCAACCTTTAGTATCAAAACAGTTGTTTTATCCAGCATACTGTAATGTTATCATTGAAGGTGTTTTCAGGCTCCAACCATTAAGTAGCTTGATCGAGCTTGATCGAGAATTTTGTTTGGTGCCCAGGTAGGTTGTGGCCGTAGCTAGATCAGATTTAAAGTCAACGTTATTAAGCAATGTTCATGGTCATTTTCTTAAAGTAAGTTCGTAATTTTTCTCCATTACGGTGATTTTATCGCCAGTGAATTACAATACGGCCATGAGATAAAGGTCATTATGTATATTAAAGCAAGGTCATTCCAAGGTTAACATTCAAATCAGGGCCATGATAAAAGTTATGTGTCAGATTTTTCGCTTTCTTCTCTGATGATCTATAGGCAAACGAGTTGTGAGCCCCTTGCCTGAGGGCTTTTCGTTTCATAATGTAAGTTTTAACGAGCATTACGTAATTACCCCCGTGTATGCGGAAAGGTAATGTTTTCAGTCGTTTCTGGCTGCCTGCCTGTCTGTCTGTCTGGGCTATAACTTTTGAACCGCTTGACCTAGAAACTTCATTTTTGGTGTGGTGGTACATCTTCATAATATCTAGGTCAAGATTGAGTATAAAGGTCATTGGGTCAAGTTCAAGGTCACAGCAATGAAAAGTGTCAAAATTTTTAGTGTTGTCTATAATATCACTTGTTATGACATTTGAGACAAGTAAATGGGGCCAAGGTCAAAATATAGGTCAAGGTCATTTGAAGGTCAAGGTCAATTGAAAGTCAAATTGCTAGATTTTTGTAATTTTTCCCATGTTTTAATAACTATTTGCATTTTAGTTACTATTTGCGAAGCAGGCGGTTCGGCCTTTGTTTGGAAGGCATTCTTGTTGTTACATATTGCAAGCTGGTGCGACTATTTTTGTAATAATCCTGTTTCATGTATCATTTCAGAGACCTGGGAGAGTTATGTAACTACCAGACACAAGAATACAGGTAAATGTTATTTATACAAAAGTTTGATTACATTTTAGTTGCTTCAGCGTTTAAAACGTGCATGTAAATTGCTATCGTCGCGGAAAAGGCAGATGTCAACCGGATACAAGCGCAAAAGTTAAATTCAAGGCCTTTTGTAAATAGAAATAAACTAATGAGGCAAGGGCATTGCACACAATAGTCCTTAGAGCAACTTGCCTATAACTGATAAAATAATCTTTCACTTTAAGAAAAATATAATTTCCTCAACTGTGCTTTTGCCCATTTTTGTGGTATTGGTTCGTTTTCATAACATTTGGGGTTTAATAACATTGATGAACCTAATTCTTTTTCATGCCATTTGGAGTTTTATCAACATTGCTGAATTTCACATGTAACTAAGATGGGTTAAGGTTATATTTTACACATATCTTGCGCATTGTTTTGGTAGAAATGCATCTGTTACAGTAGTAATCAGGTTGAACTGAATTTACAGATGCGATTGTTGTGCATCTTCAGTATGCCAGTCGCGCATTTAGAGATTTTACTTTTGTGGAAACATTACAAGGTGACGGCTCTCACCTTGAAGTTACACTGACAACCAAAAGACTTCGACTTTGGCATTTAATGATTATGCCCATTTGAACTGTTCGCAACAGTTCAAATGTAACAAGAGGTAACATGGCAGTAAAATGCGACAAAACTTTTTTCTCATCTAAATTCGCATCACTGTAACCCTGTTTGCTTCCAAAATGTTTTTTTCTCCTATATTGCTTGATACATTTTTGATATTCACAACGCGATGGTTAGGAAATACCATTCTTGTATGATTCTGGGAAAATATGACAGTTGGCTGTTCACAAAGAGATAGAATTCCGAGCTTTTAGGGTGTGCCACACACACAAACTACAGACCATTCATAATATTTCTGTGCGGTATAAAGTGTCTTTGTAGGACGAAAAGAGACAGAAAGACTCAAATAGTGTCAAACAGTCAGATGCATGCGGAAAAACTAAACACCGATAGTATAAATTAATTAATATTTTATGACAATTAAGAATGTCCTGACATGTATTTTATTTGTGGTGTCTTCATCCTAAAAAGTCAAAATCAACTAATTAGTCTATCACGCGAAGCGTCGATAGACTTCTGTGAACGGCAAGGTGGTTTTGCTATTGATTCAAAACTGGGCGTATAGACCCAGAGAAAGATAAGAGTCTCAGGGTTAAAATTCCAATAGTTACTGGTTGATTGCCATTGCACATTTTGTTTAACGTAAATATCGTAGGGTATCAACTTCATACGTTGATAAATGAACTGAATCGAATCGATAGCGGCAATGGCATTAATAATTTAATATCTAACCAATACGTTGTTGGAATGTAAACAAGCACGTTTGTCACCTTTCACGTCAAAGTGGGGTGAGTTTTCTTGTCAGTGTAAATGTACTCAGAAACTTCAATGGCTTTCTCTACTCAGGAGCAGCATATTAAACGAGAGGAATTACCCGGGAAAGCCGGGTAAATAGTCTATCACGCGTGGCCTGTCTGGACCTCACCTCAGTTGGGAGGGGCTGTCTGCACCTCACCTCAACTTTGGGGGGGGGGTCTGTCTGCACCTCACCTCAGCTGGGGGGGGGGCTATCTGCACCTCACCTCAGCTGGGAGGGGGGCCTGTCTGCACCTGCACTGAGACATAGCTTCTAGATTGGGATTTTATACATACTTTACAATACAATTATGTATGTTTGTGTTTCTTACACACAGAAACCATACATAAGTAATTTGCTTGCTCATAGTTGTGGCTTCAACTGTTTGCAGTTCTAGTTGGCATTGCGAAGTGTCGCCAAAGAACCTCCACTTAAAGTTGAAAGATTGTGAGTCATTCGATTTGTAACTTAATCCTAAAATGTAAATGTAACAACTAGGCCTAAAACAACAGTTGGTGGGTCAGTCACTGAAAATGCAGGGGACAAAAGGGAGAACGTTACAAGGTTCGGTTCGCACTTATCTATGTGCTATAAGATGTAAACTGGTACAAGCTATCTGCAGTTTACAGTTGGGTGATACCGCCTTAAATCTGTATACCTTGCGCGACTGCGCTGGAAGGCTGCGCTGTACATGCGCACACATAATCATAACCTTAACGCGTGTTCAGTCACATTCTAACGCCTCTTCTTTAGCGTTAGCCTTATTGGCTTAATATTACACCGTTACGTTGGTGCGCAAAGGACGGTGCGTTAGATTTACACGTCGTCAGCACAGCAGTGCGCTCAACAGCTGACATATTCAGGGTGGCCACGGCATAGGGAAAACAGGGAATTTGGATGTTTGCTTTTCCAGACAGGGAAAACACAGGGAATTTAGTTACAACACAGGGATTTTTTTTAAAAAACAGGGAATTTTTTCAAATGTTGCCAAAAATTTAGTATTTCGTAGTAAATCACCCAATTATCGGCTTATGTAACCCAATTGGTTTTTTGGCCCTGCTTCACTTGGCATGTTTTATCAGACCTATTGACAGTTTATTCCAGTTTCTTAGTTCAACCTAAGAAAACTCTCTGTGTAATAAAAGGGAGGAAAGGATGGCAGTTAGGGATGGTGAAATGCCATGTACAAACTAAAAGAAATGTATTATTGTAATAAAAAAGACAGGGAAAAATATGAACACAGGGAAAAAAGACAGGGAATTTGATCATAACCTGAGCGTGGCCAACCTGATATTAGATGTGCCCGAATATCACGCGATTGCATATTTAAAATTCAAAACTACATGACAAAGAGATAAGATATCTATTTTGTCTATTTTGACCTTCTAAATTGAAGTAATATGAGCCTTTTCTTTGCAAAATCGTGTTATTTATATAACTTGCTAAAAATAAATTTCAATCATAATTCTGTTCAATGAAAGTCAAAAGTATTGTATGTCTTGAGTTCATTTCCAGAGTATGACTTCATTGTGCATGACTATGCAGATACAGGCATCAGTTTAAGGAAGTTTAATATAGAGCATTAAGTGTTTGTACAAAAACGGAAAGTGCATGAAGTTTCATGAGCTGCGGGATCGACGAGACACGTTTAGTGCTTCATTATGAACGTGACGCAATTCACGCGGCAAATTTAAAAATGTCATTCAATATTAGAGGTAATGACCATCATCAGTGTTGCGTCTGCTTTGTAAACCTGAGGTACATTT
The DNA here is from genome assembly GCA_038406195.1 of Haplosyllis anthogorgicola. Classification (NCBI taxonomy): domain Eukaryota; kingdom Metazoa; phylum Annelida; class Polychaeta; order Phyllodocida; family Syllidae; genus Haplosyllis; species Haplosyllis anthogorgicola. The sequence continues at coordinate 1,207 of JBCAUI010527443.1, read as the reverse complement.
GCACCCCACTTCTGAATTTCAGGGGACATTTTGATAACAGAAAGGGACGCCATAACAAACTATTCAAATTTCAAGACTGACATTTTGAATTTGAACATTCGCAAAGTCAAAAATAGAAATTTTAATTATTTCTCAAAAACAACTCGTGAAATTTGAAAACCCATGCACACATTTGAACTGGTTTTTTAAATTAGTATTTGAGGCTTGTCTTACTACGTTTCTAAAAGAAGTTAAATTTTCTACTGCGGGAGACTCCTCTACCAGCACGGTAGCGCAATTTTATGGTTCAGCCCATCTACACACACAAAATCAAGCCGATCAACGTGCTGAAATATCGAGACGTTTTGTTTTGTTGTGTTTCGTTCTTGTGGGAACCATCGCGTCTCGTTTCTGTGGAACACGGTTCGCAAAGGTTGTTCTTCAGCCATAATAAATTGTATTGAGAACTTTGGATTTCAGGCATTCTCGGATCACCTTTCACGGGATGTTGAGCCATCCAAGTACTACATGAGTCCCCGAGTCCTGCTTGAGTCCCCATTCCATTCATTATTTTGTCAGAACTTATTTAAACTTTATTTTAGTCTATTATGGTAAGTATAGAAGAACCATCTCTCCACGGCTACAGCCAGTTCCTGGGTGTCCATCTATCTGACACAAATACAGTAGAACGGATATGCGGTACATGATGCCAGAACGAGATATGGTTTTTTTTAAAATTACGTTGCTTTTATTTTGTCGCAAACAATAGTGATCCCACTTGTCATATTACCAGACACTACGCAGATACACCTGTTTAAGATCACGTATCCAGCATTTTAATACACGCGGGTGAGGACATTTGTTCTGGGATTAACTGTTTCCAGACTATCAATTTCATTCAATTGTTACCACCGTGAATGCGAAGTTAGTGGTAACAATCCATGAATAGATTAAAATACTTAACCAAACTCAGTTTGTCGCGAGAACTTCTTGTTTTTTTTTTTACTTTCATGATGATGAGTCTTTGATGTATAGTGTTCGAGGTGATGAGAAATATTTTGATGGCATTTCTTTCATAAACGATCGACTCAACTAACAAAATAAATTCGGTTCAATTGCTAACCTATCATTTTGTAGTGCCGACCTGGATATCCAGGGCGTCAAGTTCCTATTTTTTCCTATTTTTTCCTATTTTTTTGAGGGTACTCCTATTTTTCCTATTTTTTGA
>JBCAUI010527432.1:0-11520 GCA_038406195.1 Haplosyllis anthogorgicola | reverse complement strand
AAACTATGGAGTAATTTATGCATATGAAAGATTACTATGGTGTAATTTATGCTAATTTAATTACAGGGACACTTGAGAGGGAATTCTCATTGGCTAAGAGGGGCCCGAGGGGGCCCCTCTTAGCCAATGAGAATTCCCTCTCAAGTGGCCCTATACTCTCTGTTATCTCAAGTACACAACTTTATCGTCTGAGAAAATATACACAAATGAATCAGTACAATATCTCCTAGGGCTTTCACGGGGGCGGGGCGGGGCGGGGGATTAGTGTGTCCCGGTGTAACGTGCTCATCTATCCTCCCTTCAAAACCTACCTCCCCGGATAAACCAGCACAGGTTTGGGAGGCTGCATGGAATGGGGGGAGGCTCCTGAGCACAGCCTTTACCTGTGCCACACACCCAGAACCTGTGCTAGTTTATCCAGGGAGGTAGGTTTTGGAAGAAGTCAACTGAGCACGGGACACCGGGGCTGATTTTTAGGTCCCCGTGCCCCGTCCTACGTATGTTTATGATTCAGAGATGTATCCCATCAATATGAAACATCATAGTTTTCTTGAGTGTCCAATCAAATCGTTGACAGATTACGAGTTTTTCTACTGCAATATGCTATAATTTTCTTTCAGTCGGTTAAATATAAATCAGGTAATGAGAAAAGCATATTAGAAGACTGTACACAAAGGCAATTTAGGAGTATTCGTTTGTTCAGATATTGTCAAATTTCCAAGAGTAAACCAGGACGGGGGACGGGGCGGGGAACAGCTGACGGGGATCGGGGAGTAAAATTTGTCCCCCGTGAAAGCCCTAATATCTACTAGGTTTCACTTGAGTTGTCCTTTCAGTATTGCCTCAAAACAATTGCTTAAAATTTGTAAAGCGAATGAATTCTCAATCAATGCATATCTCAGGATTTCGACCCTAAAACTCACGACGAAAACAAAAAAGAGAAACCATTAAATAACATTAATATTCTATGCAGATGTAATAGCACAATAAAGAAGACAACTAGCCTATCAAATAACAACTACCTTAACTACTATGTCTACCAGTGCTGTTTAACAAGAATCTGGTTTCCTTGTTTTACAGAAAATCATAAAGAAATGTGACAAGAATAAGGACTCGAAAATCACTTTTGAGGAGTTTAAGGATGGAATGTGCAACGTTAAGTGAACAACCTGAATCTAGTCAAGTAGGTGAACTCGATTCGTGATTTAAAAGATTAAATAAAATAGAAATGCCAGTGTACTCTGATTTTGATGTAGTATTTCTTTACAAGAGAAATCATAATGAAATGAATTTCTATTGCAGGACGCGTCATTTCGGAGCACTATGATATCATCTTCGATACATATCTTTTTAAGGCAGCCTAGTTTCAATGTAGTTTTGCTTCCAAAATGTTTGAGCAAGTTCGACTTAAACATATTTTGAGCAAGTTCGACTTAAACATATTTTTTAATAAGTAACCTATTAATCTGACATTCCAAAAGGTTAGAGCTAACATGAAATTCGAGTTAACCGTGTTCGAGCTGAGCGGGATGACATGTATGTAAACGTCATAATCTTATTGTCAAATTAATGTCATCTTATGAAGTAGAATAACAATCTATGTCTGTTTGTTACAATAAAATATAAATACTTGAGAAGTACTGAGCTGTGATGTGTTGTATATGTTTGCGTTTTAACTTTTAAGTTTTATCACAAATCTGAGCGATTCTATGATCCATCCATATCGTTATGACGCGCCAAAAAAATAATCAAATTTAGAACCGTAAATTTCAAGTAATACTCTTGAATTGCTATTTCGCCCTCCCTTATATTCACTACTAAAATCAGCAAGTACTTTCATTCATTGTTTCTAAAAAAAATATTTTAAAAAACCCCAGATTCTAAGTTTACGTTAACATGTGACAATTCCAATGGGGCTTCGAAATCCTACCCTCGTGTAATATACACTCATTAGTAATTATGATAAAAAATTGAGGATGTTGAGTACAGCAAGGCCTCGTATGTCTGGTCTTGATTTTAGGTTATAACTTCAGATTGGCTTCCAGTTAATAAACGCTAATTGGCATAGCGCCGGCAAAATTCGACAGAGGAACCATTAAAATCTGACACATGATGTCCCTTATTCAAATCTCACATGACAATTTCAAATACATGTAGTTATTTTTCAGTGTCACATGTATAACCAACATTTCAGTGTATTAGTCTACATCAATTTTAATATGCTCGTTCGTAAAATCAGTACTATTACATTCAACATGCTACAGTGTAGAAGCAATGATCATAGGGTTTCGCTTGTACACCCAAATACCTGGTACGAAAATATTTTATAGTCAAAATTTGTACAAACTTACCAAAACGGAAATTGTTACTTTTGCATTTCCCCTGATGGGGTTAGCAATGCGTATGTTACAAAACGAAATGGTGCAGAATATTACTCAACTTCAAGATCTACACATTTCATGATACACATGTATCATACATGATGTAGTTTTGCATGGAATACTTGTCGTACTGTGTAAATGTTTAGAATTTTTGGCAAGGATCTCCAGTGACTTGGGGGAAATGTCACATACTTGTAATACAAAACACAGCATGTTATAATCATGAATGTGACATTTGTTTATTGCAATAAAAATAAACTATATTTGTAGTGAAAATCACAAGTGTTCATTCATATTACAAATACTCATGTCGCGTCAAAATATTTTACCTGCCCAAAATTTATTGAAGGCCATCCATTACCGGATTTCTACGTTCTTTAGACCCCCGGAATACAAGATCATGGTCTAAATCAGGTGAAATTAACACGATATTTAGACCATGGTCTCAAAATATTAATTCCAAGATTGGAAACACCTTGACATAAATTTCTAGGAACAGGATTATTCAATGTGTGAGAAAGTCATAATCTGCTGATGAAATGCTGATGTATTCTGCATATATTGTGTAACAAATGAAAGAAATTATTGTGTAAAATAAGATTTAAAAACTAAAAGTAAGGTGTAATATTTAGTCTAAAATGAATTCAACAAACTTGTTATATCTACATTTACAAGACCATCTCTACACTAACAAGACAATCACTGATTGCAAAGCCGCTCCCACCCCGTAACAGAATAGGGAACTGTTTCTCCCTTGAGCCAAGTCCCTCAAAAATTCCAAGTCCAATGGCACAATACACTGAAATTTTTTTCTTCAAAAAAGTGTCTAAAATGATCTGAAATGGCCAGAAATGCATTTTCCCTATTCCGGTTGGGGGGGGGGGGGAGGTCTGTCAAACTTTGTCTGAAAATGGGGGGGGGGGGGGCTCAGTCCCAATCTTGTTTTCATAATTTCACACGAATCTCAACTCGTTGAATGAAGCCGCTCCCAGCAAGCTAGGGAGCGGCTTAAGAAGACCATGGTCTTTTATTCTCTTTTATTCTGTGCTAATTTTCTTGGACCAAAAAGGCTATTTCACACTTATAAGACCAGGTCTAAAGAACGTCGAAATCCGGTACAGTGGGGCCAAGGAAGAGTTCATACCTGGAATATCAAAAGATCTAGCACAAACCCACTCTTAACGAAAACTATTAGACTTGATGGATGAATAATTTCCCGGATCTCACTGTATTTGATTTCCAGGTTTCAGTTTCTCATATTTAAGAGCTTAACAATGATACAAGACAGCTGTTGAAGCATGCGACTAAGCCTGGTTATAAGTATTGATTATTTTCATATATTCTAGGAAGAGAGCCAGACAACCAAAGGTTGTTTGCTACCCCTTTCTCAAAATACCCACTTGTTGTGACTAATCTGGAGCCTGATTCCCCACACAGACACTGAGTAACACAAAGATTCTCTGATAGAAGGGATCAAGAAATATGAAAAGAAACTTTCTTTTCCAACTCAAATTTACCTTGTTGAATGGTTCTACCCTGGCATCTCTATTCCCGTGCGGTACAGATGTTAGGCAGTGTCTCAGTAAATCATAGCCTCATATTGCCAAGAAGTAAAATTGGTACCAGCTCTGTGTGGAAGGGCATAAATGCACCAAGTATAGCTGGTGCTGCTGATCTCATCACAGGTGAGGTGTTGTCTCACTAGAGGGATACTGAGTGAGTTCTCATATGGATTTCTAAGTCGAACCCTTTTTAATTCAGTACGATTTGGAATCATCGCTTTTGGATTTGTGGTCTCATAAAAATATTCGAAACGAACCCTTTGAACTAAAATCGCATAGTACTTTCATTTTGTTCTGAACTAGTGGCCTTTTTGGCGTTCTGTGATCAATATAAAAAAAGTTTAGGGTTCAAAGTCTTGCTGAGACTAACTTTTTTACAGCAACATTCTGCATGCTACCCCGAAAAACAACCTGAAGTTTCCTGCTAGGCTAAATAACAAACTTTCGTTTCTTGCCAAAAGTACGTTTTTCTTCTTTACCACGCATGTTACTGTAAAAAGTTAAATTCCATAGCTTATTCATACGGTAGATATTGACAGGTACTTTTTTATTCCTTGTCACAAACAATGTTAATCTGTCAATCCTTCTCGTAAACACTGAACAGTGATGATGTCGCACTGTAAACAAGGCTAAAAGGCCTGCTAATTTATTTGGAAAATATCAAGTTTAAACCGGTAAACATCAGCCACCAAGCTATTCGGCAAGCGCCATGCCTTTCATAATGAAACTGCTCATGAATCTCTAGTGCAGAAATGTACTCTTTCTTAAATAAAACTTTTTGAAGGTAACGTCAAGTTCTATTTTTGATCATGAAAACAGAAATCATAACAGTTAACATAAATTTATCCTGGTTCAACATGAATTGTTTTGCGTGTGAAAATTCAACAATTTGAATTGTCCCCCACTTATCCTAACCAGCAAACCAATTACAATATTCAATATAGGTCCAGAAATTAACCTTGCCACCAAGAGTAGTATTTGCATAAGTTGCAACGAAAGCAATAATCAACTGGACAGTGATGGATACATGCATAACCATGTGTTCAGCTTTACCTATCCCAACATTGTTTTGTGATGGCCTCAAAGCCAGCCCCACCGTACAGCTGTAGGGTCTCCTAGACGCGATGTATTGGATTCGTAATAAGCTAGCACTGTACTTACTGCAAAGCCAGACTGCTTGGGTTGAGACTTGAAACTAACTCTCCTGCTGGTTTGAACGATATTTTCCATAACCGCCCAGAAAGGTTCACGTTTTTGGTGCAGAATACTGAAAATTCAACATGTCTTACTCAAAGGAGGAACTCATGACGGCATTCAAAGTATTTGATGTTAATGGAGACGGAACAGCAGACAGACAAGAAATCATTAAGGTTCTGGAAGATGTTTGTAAAATGGATCATGCCACAGCAGTAGCAACGCTCCATGTAAGTATGACAAAAACAACTTTTATTTACAAACCTAGCCCACAGCTCCATCATAATTTTTTATTCTGTGTTGTCAATGCTTAGCATATTGTCTGTGCCAGATCCCTGATTCGACTTACCATGTAACATACGCTTTGAGATAACTGATAACCCCCAGACCAGTCACAAAACTACGGCCCTCCTTACGTTTTATGGTTGTGTTACGATACTGCAGCTTTTCTTACAGGTGACATGTGTCAATGACCAGTATTACAAAGTTCTAAACTAAAGCTTTACTATAGAAACCAAATCACTCCAAAATAACAATTAAAATATTTTCCAACGGAGTGAAATATTGATTCACCAACCAAAGCTGCTGGTATTGATGTTCTTTTAAGTTACATGTAAAGCATTACATGCTGAGGCTTTTTACATGTAACTTATGTCGTTCTAAATGATCACAATCAGTTCATAGATTACCGTGACTCTGCTTTGAGTAAAAATAATTGTGTGTCAGGCTGTAACTGGCCTTCTGTACCACCAGACACAGCTTCTCCAAATAGACTGCTAGCATGGTTGTGCTCAAATAACATGTTTCCGGCTACACAATGAATGCCAAACTACTAAATCTCGTTTCTTTGCAAAATGTATTTATGTAAAATTATATGCAGACACAATACCAAAATATACCAGGGATTCGCCACAATTGCACACTGTAAATTTCATTAAGTAAAGAAAGTACAGATGAAATAATCTTGATCATGGTTATGAGAGCATGATCTACCTTTAATCAAATGTGGAATAATTGCATGAATACCATTAAAACCAATGAAATATGTTGTTCGTCACAATCTAAGGAGACTGTACAAATATCTGCCTAGTATATCTACACATACCAAATGAAGGTTAAGATGCTAATGATGTGGAATCAGTGATAGAACGCATAGACATCGAGAGTTAAAAGCTGTGATCTTGAAATATAATTATTCATACACGATCAATCTACTATCTAGACGACCAGGGAAAAGACAGAACTGACCATAGCAATGTGTAGTAAACTAAAAATTTCCTTTCGACGTTTCAGACATTCTTGAAAGAACAAAATTTGGACCCAGACGGTGATGGAAGAGTGACGTTTGCCGAGTTCTCCAATGCAGTCATGAAGGCAAAGAAGTAGTCACACATCCAAAAAGTGCAATTTCATTAAATACTCTTTTTAAGGTATATTAGTTTATTCACCAGAATTAACGAAAGCGTGCTTCATGGAAACTTAACTTTCATGAAACGTGATCTTTCATTTCCGCGTTTGTCAATCTGGTTCTGGAATAGTTGTGGTGAGCTCTCGGGAATTGGGATGATAAATGTTAATTCAGCAACTTTACGCAGTAAATATTTATCAAATGGGCCGTATTTTATAATTCCCTAAATTAGAAACTAAACTTAGAAAGATTATCATGCTAAATACTGTAATTACATGCGGTCACTGACATCAAGTTAAGTAACTTTAATATATTTTGTAGATTGGCAGTCAGTAGTTGGATGAATTATTGAGTGGGAATAAACATGGGATTTGAACAAATGATACGTGGACCAGTCTTCAAAGTTTTGCCCAGCATTGACAATATATTTTATGTGCATATTATTGATCTATTACAAAAGGGAAGAGCCTGTACATGGCATTTAAATTCATTGGTATTGGATTTTGAAATTTTAGATGGACAGTTCAACAGTGTTAACTACAACTTTGTTCAATTCCAAAAATTAAGCAGCAGCACTTTGACAGTATTAACAACAAAAATGATGCTGATTCTGTGCCACAGTTTATTGTAATCTGTACTACGCAAATTGATGCTGTAGAAACATTTCAGTGCGATTAGGAGTTTATCCCGTCCCAATATGAATGCGAAGTGAACGTAAATGAATAAAAAGTGGAAAAAGGACATGTTTCGATACAAATTTAATGCCAAATAAGAACTACCAAATTCACCCGCAATTCAACCTTCAGTATTTGGTGCAATATTCTTCTATTTTGTATGTAACTATTGATACCCATAGACTAAATTCGGCACATTTATCTTTCTAAGAAATGGTTATGCCTGTACATGTATTCAGATGTTCTTCCATTGTTATAACTGTGTAAATCAAGTTTCCGGCATTTAGAGATATATTCAAATAAATTTATTACTCCAGAAACTTCTTTGATTTTTGTTTAATTTATAATTTCTACAAAATGTAATTTTACGGAAATGTTGTAATAATAATTCACAGTTAGTCGAGGATAACAACGTTATACTTATTTTCTTGACTGGAGTAAACATCGCATGTATATAAGTATCGTATTACTTTTCTTCATACTTAGTACTCATACTGGTCAGATGCCAGATATTGCAGACAATGGGCTGCATCCAGTTTCCCAGACCAGACTGTTGGTAAATAAGCATCCACTTTACCTACATTGCACCAAAGGGTGCCACTGGACTTTACTGAATGACAGCCAGGATAGGTCGCGCCTTCGGTTCCAAATGGTCACCGACTACTGAGTCAAGTTGATATTCCGATCTTCGATACATTTCATTATTTATTAAAATTTAATTTCAGATAAACAAATCGTTCTGTCGTGAAACGTAATGTTTTCCCAGTTACGGGTTTTGTAATGTACAAATCATATTAATGGTCCTTGAACCCGATATTACTTTTCATTGGTCATTATTCTTACGTCAATATTCTTACGAATTCTGATTCTTTACTGTTTGGATCGACATACACCTACAAGTTTAGGTTAATGTTTAATAATGCCCCATGATGCAATGACATAATTTATTATTGATGATCGCGATTCGAACACCCCCGATCGATGCATCGAATGTCCGATGAATCATTGCAGCCACGTTGAGGAATACACGTAGAACACTCGTGGGAGTATCCTCATACCAGAAAACTTGGCCACCATGACAAAATCGTATTCCGTAGGTGTCGAAAGTGGCATCCAAGTCAATTGAAATAACTCATCACCACCCAATACAATACCGTACGCGGTGTATGCTCTTTTAACTGGTAAATCCTATTGTATTCATTGAGGTTTATTTTCGTTGTATACCGTCAAGATTAAATCATTTCAAAGAATTGAACAGTCACCCTCACACTTTTATTCACCTGTAAAGGGATAAGTTTAGATTATCACTTGTGTCTGTATGTCTGTTATGGATAGGTCTGTTCGAAATCGGAAGTTTTTTCGTAAACATAACTTTTCTAAAGAAACTCTTAGAGCCGTCTAGCCGTGATTTTGTACATGTGTGTGCAAAAAAGTGTCATAAGGGAACAATTTACGTTCTAACTGATTGCATAAATACTTTTTAGTATGTGCGCAGTAATGTGGGTTTATATGGGCATGTAAAAGCCCTAAGATAGTGAATACAGTAAAGTACACACCCACACAGGGTTACAATTCCTTGTAGCAATTACCACGTATGGGGCGCCAATGTCAATATGGAGTCAGCAGCTAGCTGGCTGAGCAGAGGCGCTTTTTTGCGGATGCGATGTACGTATTTAAAAGACCTAGCCTTTTGGATTTACAGCGAGCTTGCCATTAAGTCACTAACCAGATTGGACAAACTGTTCTTGCACGTTGCAAAGTTTTCGAACTTACAAGCCAAAATGAGTTGCAAACCAAGCGTCGAACAACTTCGTGAAGTTTACGACTCCATGGATAAGAATGATGACGGAACACTGACTTATCATGAACTGAAGCAGTGCATCATGCAGGCCATGAAGTGCTCAGATGACGATGCTGATTGTCATTTACACGTAAGTTATACAATCAAATTCTTGTGCTAAGCTTAATTCATATGTCAGAAATACATGTATATAATTGGCGGCAATGAATATCAAAATCACAGAGCAATTTTAGATTTGTGATTTCCTAATTGCCCGGACTGAATATTACTGTATGTGATCTGAATTTATTGCATTACAACAGCAACGTGGAATGAATGTTAACTTTATATGTAAATAGATTTAATTATTGCATTGTAATAAATACATGTCATTATTTTTACAGACAATCCTCCATGAGCAAGGCTTGGACAAGAACAGCGACAAAAGAATCACATTCGATGAATTTCTTGAAGCATTTAACAAAGCTGAAGTAGGTTTAAACACTGAACATATTACAACGTGCTGTTTTAAAACCCAAAATAATTAACACTTTAGACATACGTGTTTGTTGGTCAGTGCAGTTTATTTCAAGTTTAATTCTTTTTTGTTTGGTGTTTTGTTTTGAATCAGATCTTTCACATCTAAATGTGAGTAATAAGTTCCTTTTACTTTATACCGTAATTTTTTTTTTCTATTTCAGTTCTAGAAGTCAAAAGAGTTGTGATAAGTGCCGTTCAGGACTGTATATACTTAAATATGCCTTCATTTTCTTGTCATGGACAAATAACGCAGTAGATGTAAGCTGAAAAATTGCATTCCCGATGAATTTTGAAAACTTGATTCCACACTACAAACAAAAAGCAGAAAATGGAAAACAAGGACAACACTTCCGGAAAACTTATTTATCCGAGTGACTTTATTGACAGAAGTTCAAAAAGTAAAGCAGTGACACAACGGGAAGATTTTGGACATTAACCAAAGCATTTTTTTGGACTTTACAAGGAGAGAAGATGCAAAGAAAGCTTTAATACTGACTTGACTGTTGGTTTGGAATGTCAGCATTACGTTAAAAATAAATTCGTATTTTTGTAGCATTGCTTTAATGTAAATGCAAAGAAAAGTTATATTTTGGTCTATTTCTTTGATGGTACTTTAAAAAGTTTAATAATGTGGTATTACTATTTACATACAAAGTTTGTTTTACTATACACATGTACATAACCGCAAGGTATACATACAGTGAAAAAAGTTTTAGTTTGTTAAATTTATGCAAAATTATACAATTATACCAGTTATCTACGCAAATTATATTCAATTCTTTCAATAAATTTATAAAAGGGTAATTACAATGGTTTTATTTTTTTCTACATCCTAACTACTTGATTTGCAAGGAACCGGTTGAAATTCCGTCATTATTAGCACAACTCTTTTAAAACGATCCAAGCGATGTTTCGAAATCATTTTATTTATTTCTAATCCCATTTTCTCTGCGTACAACTTGATCTTAGCATACGCGGAAAAACGCCTGTGATCTGAGTAAAACTTTGCCAAACTTCAATTTTGGCATCAACGAGATTCGTCTCGTTATTTATCCTATTGTTTCCATGTCGAAGTCCGATCCCATGATATGTTTTCACAAAAAGCCCCACCCCTCAAAGAAAACACAAACAAACAAAAAAGAAAAAAAAGACAGCAACAACAGCAAACAGGTCCAGCTGGCGAAATTCTTATACAGCTTCATGAGTGTTGACTATCTATTTCACCAACGCAAATAACTGTAGAAACTAACGTATTGATTTCACGTTTACCATATTTGCCTTGTAAACATATGCACAGAGCTATCGTCAAGAAATGGTAGTTAAACCAGGGCATTTTCTTGGAGAAGAAACCGAATCTTTTGTTATGAGAGCCAACTTCCGTCACCAAAGTACCATTTCCCTGATATAAGACTGAAGAAAATGTCCCTCTATACATGTCTCTGTAATAAGAAAATCTCCCTCTATACATGTCACTATATTAGGGATGGGCAATAGCAAACGAAATTTCGATTGTTTGGTTCCATTTGAGTGAATATTTCATGACCGATAAACTTTACCTTTCGGTCCCAACCCTACTTTTCACCATCGAGTAATTATTCTTTTTCTTCTTTCCTAAATCTCAATTTCAGTAGCTTAACCGATATCGAAACCTTCTAATTCATTAAATGAAGCAAAGAACAGGAAATGCAAGATACAAACATGTCCTGGAGCATTTCTTATGAATGGCATTGTATTGTACCACTACAGTTGCTTGCAGCAAATGCCTGTCCTTACTGTCTTGAATCCGAAGCATGAACACACTTTCATTAGCGAAGTAAAAAGTGAAGGACAATGTTCATTTATGTCGCAAAGTGGCTTTTTCTTTCAAATAGATAGCGACGGGTCATCTTCACAATTTGTATTGAAATAACATTGGAGTATTGAATTGGTCCCGGATCATTCTAGTTTAGTTTAAAAGTCCTTAAATCGACATAAGTAGCCA
>JBCAUI010527421.1:0-11520 GCA_038406195.1 Haplosyllis anthogorgicola | reverse complement strand
TGGCATCAATAAATTATTGCCGAGAGATTGTGCTTGCAATCTCTTATATACTTTGTGCTAACAGCTTCTCATTGGTTAAGCATTTTGGGAACCCCCTCAACGTGATTGAGGAGAATTCCTCACAACCACTGTGGTTATACTGCATATAAGGCAAATAAGGTGAAAAAAATTAATGAGCCATGACCTTTTAAGGCATGTTGTGTGATGGGGGATGACTGAGGTTTATTTAAAATCATATAAATTAATAATATAAGATTTTTGGGAAATTATTTTATCCTTATATTGTGTAGTAAAAATGTTGAAATATTAAGATCTATCATGTGTCAAAGTTTGACAAAATTTCACCACCCCTATGGCAAAGTAACAACCACTTTCCATTGATCTTAATGGTCTTGGTGATCATCTTCTGCATGGAATTACTCACAAAGTGAGTCATCTTCATATTATCCTTCACAAACAGTGAAATATTTGAGTCAATGGGCCACTTGTACACAACAACATTAAGGCTTCAAGTCTGAGAAATGTTCCGCGAAATAATTTAGCCGCATGTGACAGATCATGAAATCAGGGCATCTATTCTAGGTTTAGAATTAAGACCAACAAGATACACTATCTATCTAAAGTGTCAAACATATTTCTGACTTAAATTATAAGTGACTTCACACAATTGTACCTTAAATGCAATTTACACTTTGACTTTCCATTCATGAACTGTCTGAGAACTCACCCAACAATGTGCGACATAAAGCTAGCCATTGCGGCCATCATAGCCATCATGGTGCTGAGATCAGGTCAGCCTTCATGCTTCCGGAACAATAGAGTTTTTTATCCAATCATTTTTGCCAACAAAATTAGGCAAATTTGCCAAATTAGACCAATGAGTTGGTACTATTTTTAGTATTATTACTAATAGTAGTAATGGTAACTTGGAATTCCTTACTTCACAACAAAATGTTAGCCCGGTATTCACTATTGATAATCGGCTTGTGACGTTCAGAACACGGAATTTCTATCCGTTTCGAAACGTCAAGAACAAAAGAGAGGACATAAGAATTTCACGCTGCGCTTTTGATGCGCCATTGTTCCCAAACTGATATGGATTCTGTGTACTGTAATAGCTAAATGTTGTGAGTGTTTTTTTTATAACATTTGGGTTGTTTCGTTTTAGAAGTGACAACTGTAATTGTATTTTTGAAGACGTATTTGAAAGTCTTCTTCTGTCTGTCTGGTATATCGGCTTGCAGACCGAGTCGAGTTACTGATACACAACCAGCCTAAACAACCGACATGTCTCCATTTCATTTCGCATGAAGTCTGGCAATTCATATTGATATGGCTATTCCCAGTGGGATATCAATCAGGAAACCCTGACATAAACATTAATAGAGTAATGGACTCTTGTATCAGCTGTTTGTTCTCTTGGCATGATACTAAAAGTACCTAGACCCAGCTTAGTTTTTTAAGCTGTAATCTGGTTAGAGTAAAGTTATGTGACTAATACATGTTTGGATTAATGGAAAAATAATTAGTTCAGCGCGAGAAAATCATGTTCACTTTATAGAAATACAAATAAAGGAAACACGCAAATCACGGAAATGATATTATATTTGTAACTCTATTTGTAAAGTGAAATTTTATTCAGCACAAAGAGGACATGTTCTGTTTACTGCCAGATTATGTTGTTTTCAAAAGAGACATTTTTGGCATGATTATTTCTTCCTTTGGTATTAACAATCAATAATAAAAAACGAAAAATTGCAGAAAGCACGGTTTTTAATATTTTATTGAGCCACCTAACATTTATTCCTTTTTTTATATTACAACATACAGTACATACATAAAACTGAGTGGAGCTATTTACTATAACATTCAATAGATATCTGTTTAGAATACCTCACGTAGATTGTGCACCAGCAGGTGGAGGTGGACAGAGTATCTAACGGAGAAGTCAACACACCATGTGGCAGGTAGCACAGACAAACACAGAGTACTACATCGTGTAATTGGCGTCAAAAACTGATACAAAACAAGAACAAATTACTTCAGGGTGAAAAAGAGAAATAGTAGGAAATCCCAATTTGAAATATCATCAGCTGGCTAAATTGTTCTTATTTTCACGAGTTTGTTTGCATGAAAATTCAAATAAGGCGAACAATCTCATTGCTGCCTACTTCCGCCGTTGAAACACATCAGTTTGAATTTTCTTGCAGAGGGTGAAATCAGTGCACGGAATTCGTGTCAGAAGTTTAAGAATAGCCCATCAAAAGTACTGCACGACATTCTTTCCTTCTCCCCCTAGTTCTCTTCGTTTTGGGACAATAGCGTAACAAAACCTAAACGTGAAATTCTTCCGTTCTATGTTTTGTTCTCCCGTTTCAAAATTGATAGGCATTTCAGGAGCTGTCCGTATTTGAGAAAACCTATTGCTATTTATGATGCACAGTATACACCAAACTGCCTTAATGTCGTAATGTTGGCATCTGCTCTCGGCTTCACATTACGGCATCGTCAGCATCTTAAACGAATTCATCCGTCTAGAAGTACCAACTTGGATGATACTGAGCAGCAAAAATGCATTACGAATCGTTTTACGGATTGGTAGGTAATTGATCTAACTTCAGGGTTAACACAGCTACATCATTAATAACAATCTGTAGTAAGTGAACACACGTGTACTTTGTCTGCTAGAAGGCCAAGGCTTTTCACAGCTCGGTACTCATGCGATTGATGAAATTTCACAAGATCTAATGATTGATGCTTTCAAAGTCAAAGGGCGCAATCAGGTACAGTGCGAAATCGACACTTACAAAGATCAGTTTCATCTGACTAGAAATTGAGTAAAATTGAAAACTAAAATGAATTTTCTTTAGCTGTACTTGTTCAGTACAGAATAATTCTACAACACAGTTCTGATTCTACACGACTTAAAAACGTAAACTACCGCACGATGGTAGATTCTACAGATAGAGATACATTAATAAAGCTACTTCCGAAAACCATAAACATATTCAGAGAATGAATGTCCACTTAAGTTAAAAAGTTTAATCCTTCTGGACATAAGTTGTCTCGTTATTTTTACAAGAAAACAGGGCTGTAAATCTCTCGGCATGATTTCATTGTCATTTTCCTCTAGTTTAATATGATAATACAAACATTAGGATGCGCTGATTTGAGATGATTTGATAATGGTTCTGCCGCCTCCTGGTGGAAATCCTCCGTGGTTACCATTCGGGGGACAATGGATCCTCCTGATTCAAGTGGTTACAATGCATCCAGATTAGATCAATACTGGACAATATCACAGCTCGGGCAATTTATGTTATGTTACCATGGAAATAGATTTGAATAATTTTCCAAAGAAGAATCAATTGACTTGGACAATTTGGCTAATGACAGCATAGTAGTTATTGCTTAAAATAATTCAAGTATCTTTTGACTGAGCAGATTAATTTTGAGGCCAGCTCCTGAAATTCTTATCAATTCAAAAACGCACTGAACTAAAGACAAAGAAATTCTACGCTGAGCTTTTACTGCTCTATCGTTCCAAAACTGAAAGTAATTTCATCTTCTGTACCTGAAATCATGGTTCTTTATTTTGGAAACAATAGAAATTTGTACTATGTTCTTATTCAACTGCAAAGTCCGTACTTAAATATGAAATGCAAATCATACGAGACTGACTTTTAAATAAACCACTAAGACAAACGTAAAATTTGTACTTTAAGCTTGTAACTGAAACGGGCATAACGTTAACAGATAATTTTTTTCTTTGTCTAAATCTTAATGTAATGAACAAATTATAGTCCACAATAAATCGTTCCTTTATCTAAATATATCCAAATAAATATAAATGAACATTACCCTACACCATACCATTAACATCATTAAAACACACCAATACATCTAACAATCTAGCACAATTAAGAAAGTTTGCTTTATCTTTCTAATGTTGAGAATATTAGACAGAATAATGAAGAGACAATATCAGTATTTCTTTCCTTTGCAAACTGAAGCAACACACAGAGAATTACAAAACGTCAGAGGTACTTGCATCCAGAAATCTAATGCACAGCATCTCAAGTTTTTCCTTTTTTATGATGAATACATTTTTAATGTCTATCTACCTGTACACCAATAGTTTTGTCACACATTTCATCGATTGTGTTGTATCACAAAAACACAGTGAAAAGCTTTGTTGGAACCCAGGTGCTGAGGCAGCACTCGGGTTCCAACTAAGCTTTTCATTACATAATGCTACTTCAGTCTGTATTTATTAGTTGGTTATCTGCCATGTACTCTGAAGCAATATGTATAGATCATGGAATGACATCTTTCAAACCATATTAGGAAAACTGTGCCATGCTGTCACTGAAGAAAATTTCCGTCCCTAATTTTGCTTAAAATAATTGTCATGTATTATGTGAATTAAACAAGAATCAAGAGTTGAAATTGGAATTGGAGAACACACCATTCGTTATCCATTTATTAAATGTGATAGATAAAATAGATAAAGTAGAACCTTACAAACACACTCTATCAGCTCGCCTAGCCATTAGGCTCCGTTGAGCTCCCCCAGTCATTTTCACCAATCTTTCACACTCTCATTAACGGTGGACTCTATTGGCTAGTTTTTAAGGAGCAGTTCAAAGGGGAATCTCGTCATTATGGTAATTGGAAGTAAAACAGATGGATTAATTATTCTCTGGAGGCTTTAACCCTTCATATACATGCAGGACCTGGAGGACAGACAATCTGAATGGACTTCTATGTAAACATGTCCGATTTGACAGGTCATTAACTGGCTTCACGAATGAATGAAGAACCTGCAAGCAAACAGAATAACGATTATGTAACACAATGAATAGAGGTTTTCAGATGTATGTTAGCCTGTCAAATGATTACCTCCCGCGTATGCGGGAAGGTAATGTTTTCAGCCGTGTCTGTGTGTGTGTGTGTCTGTTTGTCTGTGTGTGTCTGTCTGGGATATAACTTTTGAACTGCTTGACCTAGAAACTTCATTTTTGGTATGGTGTACATCCTCATAATATCTAGGTCAAATTTGAGTATCAAGGTCATTTGGTCAAGTTCAAGGTCACAGCAATAAGAAATATAACAATTTTTAGTTTTGTCTACTAATATCACATGTTATGATGTTTCAAACAAGTAAATGGGCCCAAGGTGAAAATATAGGTCAAAGTTATTTGAAGGTCATATTATTAGATTTCTGTAATTTTTTCATGTTTTAATAACTATTTGCATTTTAGTTACCATTTCTGTTTAAATGACTATTTGCGAAGTGGGCGGTTCGGCCTTTGATTGGAAGGCATTCTCGTTATTAGTAAAGTATTGGTAAAGAAATTACATTGGTAACATAAATCTTAAGTAATAGTAATTTTAACAGATCATGAAATTACTTTCAAAAGTTTAAGGCCCCGCAACTATTGAATTTCATGTTGAGCTAATGCTGAACTAAAGGTTTCGAATCATTTGAAAGTAATTTCATGATCTGTTATACAAGTTCTGAGACGGTAGGGAACGAAGTGTAAGTTATTGAGCGAAATGGTAATTGATCTGCATTGCTCATGATCAGCAACAAAATGCATTGCTAATCAAAGGATGAAATTCCCATCAGTTTTGGAACAATAGCCATCACAAGTACAGAGTGAAATGTTTTTTCTTTTGTTTTATATATTCATTTCCAAATCAGTAGATATTTCAGAAGCTGAGTATTTTGTACCGTTAATTACAGCAGTGGGAATGAATAATTTCATCCGAACATTCGAAGTTTTTGTCTGTCCATCTGCATCACACAGTTCTCTGAGTCATTGAAGAAACGGGATGTATATACTATGTCAGTAGATGATGCTAGCCGTTCACAAATATACCCAAGGGACAAACTCAGTAAATGAGCTATTATCTGCATGTACACAGTGTATGAAAGGAAACGATAAAGTATGTGAACATGATACTGGCAACATCAGCTGGTGAAATTGATTTCATTTTCCAACAGCCAATTGGTTACAATTGAAAAACCGTCTTCAGGCAGTTCATCCTCTCATTGGGGAAGGTGATGTACTGAATAAACCAAAAATGTTTCAATATATTTTATTATTGTATTATTCACCTTGGATTTCTATTCTTTTTTATGTCCATCCATTTCCCTAGATAAATTTCGGAAGAATATAAACTTATACCGTGCATTTTATCACAGTGTTAAATTCTTTTGTTAACAGAATGAATACAAAACGTGGGCTTCGATGAAATTAGATAATATAGTTATTTATGAGAAAATATAGACATAAATAGCGGAAGATATAGTTAAAATACATGAATTTTCAAGATGTATGCAAAAACTTTCCTAATAATTTTCCATAAATAGCTTCTTTTTCCTGACAAACACTTTCTATTGTGACGCACATGTATGGAAGTGATTCGATTTGAACGCAGCAGCACAATCTATTACATTAGTACAAAAAACTAACCTAAAGAGAACTTCTGCACTCTGCAGATTTCAGCCAAAATTCTGACGCAGCTCTTGAAATTTATTCCATTTTGCGTCAATGGAATTTCATTCTGTGATTTGACTCAGACAGAAATGCCCATTGTTCTCAAAGTGAAGAGCCTTTACTGGACATTTCATTCTCTGTTTTTTCGACAAGTATGATGAAGTATAGTTCATGGATCCAATAGCAGTTTAAACAGTATTTTTGCTGGTGCCAATTTAACACACTGACGTCACAGAGTGTTTTGATTTCTGTGTTGAAAATTCAATGCTTGCTCAACTCAGACTCCACATAAATTTTTGAAATTTTAAACATTAATTTTGGAACAGCACAACTTTACGCTCTGCTATATTGCTACATAAAATGATATGTGTTCTAAATGATTAATGCAATTTGCCTAAGTAGCCAGTTATTTTGAAGCACTGCTAAATAACTTTCCACAATAAGAACAGTTCAAGGAAGGATTTCTCGTCAGTATATCGTACTGATTTCATGCCCTGGATGTGAATGCAGTTCCCAGTTGGTATCTGCCTCTATTTTGAAATGGTTTCTATGTAGTCTGCAGTGTCCTCCAGCAGTTTCAATTTAACTCACATAATAGGCTACATGACATTCGAATAAAAACGTTCAATGAACCATCTTAATGCATAAATTTCGGTCGGCACTAATTTTTCCAATTTTACTATTACTATTTCACTTTCAGTACCGTGACATGTTTCAAATTCACAAACGGTGTCAAATGTTAATGTAACAAAGATTTTTCCTTTTGTTGCGAAGGAGCAATAGAAAAAAAACCATCGCTCTTTTGTTTGGCTCAACTGCACAAGTTGGAGTTTGAATAAAATTCGTACTCAACAAGGGAACTGGTCCTCATGGGTTTTTTCACATAGTGTGTGATTGTGTGTAAGGATGAAGGTGAAGTGTAATTTCGATTATCAGCTTGATCCCATGGCTATAATTATGAGATGGTGTGTTGAACGATAAAGAGAATCAGTCGGATACGAAGTGTAGCTTCTATTTATGGCCTGTCAGGTGCTGCCACAATTGTGGGACGGCAGAAAATCGCTATTGTAGTTCAGCACACCATCACATGCCCTACTGATTTCCGCCGTCTCACAGTTGCACACGTCCTCCAGTGTTTAAATCGTTTCCCACTGCTATGCATCAGATATAAACTAAACATTTTTTCAGACCTCAAGTATTTAAGTTATTCCTAGTTGATAACACAGGTAATTTTAACCTAATTTTTTTTAATTTCATGTTACTTTACTGTGATTTTGTTAAATAAGTCTGAAACAGCAGCTTTGAATTCATTGGATTGAATTACTGATTTTACATTTTTCTAGTACAGATTCACTGCCACTTTGTTCAACTAATTTGATTTAAAGATAATGTAACATTAGTTGATTACATAATTTTGGTTTACATCATTTACATTGTTAACCTGAAATAGAGCATTGAAGAAATACATGAGTAATATATCATTATTTCCTACTGAAATGAACAACTAAACGTCTTTTCAAACCAAAGCAGCAAATAAATGAGCATCACGGAGAAATCGAATCCATTTCTCTTGAATCAGATAGAATGTTTACCGGGAAGACAATCGCCACACGATAGTACGATGGAGTACACAACTCCACAGGAACTTGCCTAGGACATCAAGTGCGCTCAGTGTGTCTATGTAATATTTACAGTTGGTGCGGGTGAATATCAGTGATATCTATCCGAGATTCATTTGATACAACTCATGTTTTCTTTTTATTTGTATTTACATTACGTAAAGTAGTTTGAAAAGGGACTGTAACTTTGGCGATAACACTTAATAACATGGTTCCAGGTTTTCAGAGGTAGTGACGCGAACCACTTATATGCTTAGTTGTTATAAATTTAATTGCATTACATGCACCATGCAATTTAAAAATGTAATTCATTTAAAATTTATTTCAAAACCCAAAAACAATGTTTCAAAATGTATTACACTGTTAGATTTTCTTTCAACACTTGACATAACACATGATGGCTTTACCCACTAGAAGCACTATCAGAAATGGAACCATGACATCCTTATCAAACTAGCATATATCACAAAAATTCCAAATGGATCCTTGTTTTAAGCATCACAATATAACATAAGAAGACTTGGAAGTAACCTTACAGTGCGTCTAAGTGTAATCATGCTGATTTAATCGTGTATCAGAGATCGACAGGAATGAATCTTATATTGATTTACACTCAAACAGTAATAGAGCCACGAGAGAAAAACAAAAATTCACGAATCAGTCACATCCGACCGGTCTGCTCTCTGATTATTACACGTTATACTGACCTGATGCACGGATAGGCAAAATAAAATCGTGAAAGGCTTAACAGCTTAACTATCGTGTGGCGATTAATTTTTAACTTCATTTCTAATTTTTTTAAACTCTAGATTTTTCAGTTATTTTTGTGGACCGAGGTATCGTTGAAATCGAGACTTAGCGTTACATTAAAGTCAAGGTAAGTATGTCGTTTGTTCGTTTACGTATTCACGTGCCTTGGCCTACAGAATTACTGTGCTATTTAGAAAAAAGACGATGCATAGGGTTTTTTTAAATAACGAATAAACCAATACTTTCTACTTGTTTCATCTTTATGTGATTTCGTCTTACCGTGATGTTTTGTTTGAAATAATTTCGGGGTCATTCATATTTCTTCTGTGCACTTTAAACAGTTTCTTAAAGTGTTCTTCAAAGTTTTGTTGAACAGAATGGTGATCAATCTGCTGAATTCCATTCAGTCACTCGGGAATCTTTTGTGTAAATCACAACGTTCAAATTTATCCCAAGTTTTCTTGTGCAAAGTTAATTCTGCGGCATTTACAGTTCGCCTCTCTCCACATATGAATCAGATTGATGGGTGGTCTGAGCTGTATTCCCTCAAGTCACATTCAAATCCATGTCTCCGACATTTGTTCGGCTTGTAATTGACCCTGGAGGGAAATGGGCGGATAGCGGCATTCAATGCGTGCGCTACGAGACCCACTGACCATTACACAACGATATACAACTAATAGAAAATGACGGGAAAACGTCACATTGAGACGTGACTCACAGTGCTGGGGTTGATAAACCATAACTGTATTAGATTTAGCTGCGTCATGTCAATGACAAGAAAAATTTATGTATATAGCTCCTGAAATTCCTGTGAATGTCACATCAAAAGCACTGCGGAGAATTCTTTGGTTTTCTCCTCCGTTCAGTACGTTTCAAAATAGATAAGAATTTCATGAGCTGATTGGGGTATTTTTCTTTCTGTTTACTACTTTTACCTCATTTCTTGAGGTCTGTTACTCAAGAAACCACGTGCATTTATGTTGTTTTCAACATGAAGTAAATTTGTTGGCGAGCAGACAACCCGAGTAACAGTATTAAATAAGTGAAAAGTGTTGTAATATAACGCACATCTGATAAACAATGATAAAGAATGTGACGTTCATGTTCTGGACGTTTCCAGACTATTCTATCTATGATGCAATAATGCGGTGGTTATTTGTATCAATTCAAGAACATCCTAGAATATTCTAAGTTGTACCAGAGAAGGAAAACAAGATGCATCATCATATTCTCTAGAAAGATCTTTATTCTATAAAAGCTGTGTGACTTTTGTAACCATTATGATTTGTACATGGAGTTTGAAGAGAATACAATAAATGTTGTTCAACCTTAAAAATACTGATATATACTTATTTTTATTTTTGGCATAATGGACTCAGAGTTTATTAATAGTAAAAGTGGTCTCTACCAACTTTGGGAGAAGAACTGAACTATATTTTAGTGTGCATGTTCTGTTGAACTCAAATAGAGGAGATCTCGGTTACAAACGCTAGAAAATATCATCTTATGATTGTTCATTTTGTAGTGTGTGTGACAAATTGAATGGTTGGGGATTTTTAAAGTTTCTTTCACAAAAATTGACCTACTTTGCCTTATTTATAACCAATCAGCATTAAGTAAACCCGTGGGCGGATGAATAAGCCAATCACATGCCTGAGTGGAGCTGTGATTAATGAAGTCATATCCTTCTTCAGAAACGAAAAATTTAATAATTGTTCTTATATGGTGGTCTTCAATCTGAACTGACCCAGTAATCTTCGTAGTAGATTAATTGCCCATTGACGCTGATTGGCTGACTGATTTGGATCTAGGTCAAAGGTCAACTGGAGATCCATTGGCATAACATGGGCTTTTTTCAAGGGCTAATTTAAGCTACTTATTTTGTTAATTATTACATAAATTTCACCAAAAATTGTAGATGTGTGTCTAACCTGTCTAATAATGCCAGCTTATTCTCATTTACCTGTCTACTGTGCACAGAATTGAAACTGGAATTTTGTACTATTTTGCCTCCAAACACCCTCAAAGCAAGCACTTGCCTCTGAGTGACCTTTGACCTAATTAATTTACATAAATGGACAATTCGTGTATTATTGTCTAATTCTTGAAGTCTAAACGATATTTGCTGTTATTTGATAAAGTATTACCTTGGTTTGGCGTCATTCAGATTTACTATTTAACATCCAGCTTTGTAAAATCCAGAAGGTAACGAGGAATCTTATTAACTGAGGCTCTCCCACTGTGATTAACAAACGTTAAAATATGGAAACTTTGTAGGAATGTTCATAGTTGAAAGCGCCAACTAATACATCATGTTGATATAGTAAAATATACAATTAAAGAAATATCATGGTTGTGGTTTTAACAGAGAAAGACGGTTGTTCATTTTTAGAACAAAAAAAAGCTATATTTCTAGGTGAATTGGAAAGATGACGGTGCCAAAACTGTTCAATCAGTTACTAGGAGTCAAGCCCAAGCACAACCACGTATCAGCCCTACAGGAGCTTTTGGCTTTCAAACCTAGAGATGAAGCCAACATCTCTTCCCAGCCTCAGGGACCCAAACGCTCAAAACGCTCAACTAGAGCAAAAAGAGCCACAAACAACCTGAGCAATTAAAACCTTGTCACCCATAGTAAGTGT
>JBCAUI010527410.1:0-11521 GCA_038406195.1 Haplosyllis anthogorgicola | reverse complement strand
TGGAACAAAAAGACATTAACTGGATCTGGGACTATTCAGGGTACAGTTAAACTATATTTCATTGCAAAATTCCTTCTGTGTGCTGGGATTTTGGTGTTTCAAAGTGATAAAATGTGCCCAAAACTTTAACATTGGTGTCCTTCACAAAGTGCACACCAATCCCTCACATCATTCACATAGTTCGCCGGGTCTGACTAGTTTCAACACTCATCATAGGTCGAGTGGCATTACAATGATTACACATCAGTAGATCTACTCACTCAGAATCAGTAAAACTTTGACGAGGTATTTGACCTAATTTCCCTCTCACGTGTACATCAATACGACTGAAATAAAAATGCACACACTTGTCTCTGTTCTACTAGTGTCAAAAATAAATAACTGTTTAAAGAGACTCAATCTTTTCTCCAATTTGTTCAACAAAATGCAGGTGCACGCCATGTGCTTTCCTTGTGCAAAGTTTCGCGCCAAATCTACCTTTGACGTCATTAATGTTAAGACGTGATGGCGTCATGCACAACGTCACTAGTGCTTGACCTTTTCAGTTTTAAGACAATTTTCTTGTACATTCGCATTATTTTCACTCGGACCATTGTGTTATCTTTTGGATAGGTAGAAAAACAACGAGACTGAAAACAAAAAGATAAAATATGCACGTCTAGTGCGCGTCAAAACTTTAAAATTGATTGCGCAACGTTGCGTCAACCTGTATGTATTAAATGAATGACGTCACAATAACGGTTGAATTATGACGTGTTCCTCAAAGCAAAGGTGATTGGTCGCTGCAAAATAAACAAGTAATTGAAACTATCCAATCAGATGGCGCAAATTTTGAGTAGCACGTGCAGCCTCGACCTGGCTTGAGTATGACGTCATCATGAACCAATCGGAGTCTTGAAAAGTGGGTCAAACACGTGCAGGTACATATGACGTCATAGGCGTCACAGAATCGTATAAAAGAGCACGTCTAACGGTCAAATTTTCAAATACGCTTGGATCTTCGGCGAGAGCGGACTCTGTGTATTTAATTTCATCTTAATCCAGTGTAAAATATGGCGAGAGCTAGGAAATCCAAGGCTGTAGTGGTGAGTAGATCTTCTTTATTTGGCAGGAAATGTTCTTAGGAAACTGGGAAAGAAATTCAATAATATCTGCTGAGGATTTTTCGGTCAAATTTTGCTAATATTTACAGCAGAGTAAAGCGAAGCGGAATCATTTTTTCTAAATATTATTCAGAACAGTAGATCCAGATTCAAATTTTGTAATAAAAATAAATAAATAAATATTTCTCTCATCGAGAGAAAATGTCAAATCTTGTTTAGAATTAAATTAAATTTTTAAGCAGCGAGGACAATTTTTTCCAAGCCGAAAAATAAAGATAAATGGAACTGTTCAGTTCTTTTGAACAATTTAAAACAATTTTTTTAAATTTTGTAAATGTTTTCTCTTATTTTAAGATTAACTTTAATACATTTTCCTGTTTTGCAGGCCACCCGGTCACGCTCCCGCAGTCGCAGCCGCAGTGCTTCCCGCAAGGGCGGAAAGAGACGGGCTGCGAGCCGCAAGGCACGCAGGAGTCGATCCCGGGCCAAGTCCGCCAAGCGTGCGAGGAGGTCCAGGTCCAGGAAGGCCAAGAAGTCCAGGAGCAGGTCCAGGTAACTATATCAATTTTAAATAGGAAGAGGGGGTTAATTTTCAGTTTTTCTTCACGAAAGATTTCGAATAATTCGAATTTTCGGTCAAATCAAGGGGCATTGGAAGGTTTTAAAGGCATTTTCATTAGATTTAAGAAAAGGGGGAATTAATTCCAACAAAACGTTTTAACCGGATTCTCAGGTTTTCCCAATTTTCGAATTTAGAAAAAGAAGCAAAATTTGAAAACGCTTCCATTCCATTCAAGAATGTGAAAGTTACCGGTCCAGAAATAGGTTCGATAGGTGTTGGGAGGGGGGTTGAATCTGCTACAGTTGCTTGTTAAATATACGCACAATTTTACTGAAAAAAGGGATTCATACGGAAGCCTGCTCGGTCAAATACATAATTCAGAGATGAAAGTTTCAATTGTACAGTTAAAGCTTCAAAGTTTACCCTGGTATTTGTAAATTTGAAAAAAAAAAACCAACAAAAAATCTGACGTGAAACTTTCATCTGTGATTTTAGGGATTCATTTGACCCAGAGTACTTACCGGGGTCTGGGGACACCTCTGGGGAATCTCTCTACATGAACTTTCTCTTGGAATTAAGGGAAGCAAATTTAGACGAAATTAGAAACGAAGTTAACGCGTGAGTTCTGTTTTTAAAATCTGAATTCAAAATTTCAAGGTGAAGTTAGAACGTTAAGGTCATGATCGTTTGACCCAGGTTAAAGGTCACACCATATAAAATCGTTTTTTATTCGAAAATGCATGGAAAACTTTATGAAGACTTGATTCAGTTAAAGATGAGCATCTAAAATGGATTTCAGTTTGTAAACAATAGAATTTCACGCTGTGTTTTTTTACGAAAACATTTTACTCTGGCCTTCAAACGAGTCTTAACACGGTAAACGTTTCTGTAAAATTTATTTTCTGTAATTCCAGGAAGTCCAGGAGCAGGTCCAGGAAAGGAAAGAAGTCCAGGAGCAGGTCCAAGAAGGGAAAGAAGTCCAGGTCCAGGTCCAGAAAGGGCAAGAAATCCAGGAGCAGGTCAAGGAAATCCAGGAGCCGCTCAAGGAAGGGCAAGAAATCCAGGAGCAGGTCCCGTAGGAGGAGGTCAAGGTCAAAGAAGAATAAGAATAACAACGCTAAGTCAAAATCCAGAAGTAGGTCAAGAAGCAAGTCCAGGAAGGGCAAGAAATCAAGGAGCAGGTCCAGAAAGGGCAAGAAGTCCAGGTCCAGGTCAAGGAAGGGCAAGAAGTCCAGGAGCCGCTCAAGGAAGGGAAAGAAGTCCAGGAGCAGGTCCCGCAGGAAGAGATCCAGGAAGGGAAAGAAGTCCAGATCCAGGTCAAGGAAGGGAAAGAAATCCAGGAGCCGATCCAGAAAAGGAAGAAAGGTAAAGTTTCTCATTGGTATTTTATGATGTTTTGCGATATGATTTTCCGAACAAAGATGAAATTTTCGGTATTTTTAATTGGCTTTGGGTCATTAGCACAGCTTGCCTTTTTTTGTTCCGAAACGATCCCAAAATAAATAATAATCAGTACCAATTTGAATTTTACGACATTTATCTTTAATAAAACTAGAAAAAAATAGTTGAATGGCTGTATATGACAATTGTCAGGTAATGAAATTAATTTTAGGACCGAGACCGACATACAGTGCCGTTTTTTGACCTGTCGTATTTTTTCTCGTTGCAGGCTCGCCGCTCTCGCCGAAGCCGATCCCGCAGTACCGCGCGCCGCGCCGGCAAGAAGGCGCGTAAGGCCGTGCGCAAGCGCTCCAAAAGCCGCCGCCGCCGTGCGTCCTCCCGCGTGCGCGCAGCCCGCGCCAAGAAGGCATAAACATTACACCACAACTAATCCACACAATCCTACAGCAGCAATACCATCATAAACTGTGATACAAAAACTCTACATAATTCTACACTAAATTATTCATAAAGAAAAACTCTATTTTTATAGACGTATTTACACCTATGAAAATGGCATATTGCATTTTACAATATGACCTACAATAAAAATATACAAATAAAATGTCAACTCTTTGTTCTATTTTTGAGTTTTCTTCAAACATGGGGAAAAAAAAATCAGTCGAAAATGCCGTGCTAGTTAAAATGCGTTAATGTAAACTCGCGGAATGTGTCCGTTGGTTCATACAAATAAAATGACATCAAAAGCAAGACGTATCTCGAAAAGCGATCACTTCGAGTTTTATGATAGATAACATGGGTATTTGTACATGCAACTCCCGATTGGAATGGTTTTTTTTCTCAGATCTATGTAAAAGTGATCGCGTAGGGTGACTGTTGATATTGATAGCCGCAAGTAAAATGATATAAAGGCAAAAAACGTATTTCATTGGGACTCAACGAACAAGGACTATGTAAAAGAAAAATGTTTAATGCGGCACAATCGTGCACGTTCCTCTCCTGGACGGCCACCTGTTATGACCGACCACCTTTCGGCAAAAAATAACGCAGTTTACCACAACCACTTGGTGTGCTCTCATTAAAACACACACGAGACCCTGCAAATATATCTGCATCTCGTCAAGCAAGGGCTTTTTATAAAGAAAGAGGACCGTGCCGAAGACCATGTTAAAACAATTTGACGACAAAGACAACTTTTTAATTGTGTTCATAGATGTTTATTTGACCAGCAAACCACAGTTTTACAAATGTTTAGGCATGTGGGCATGGGCATAATTTTTATGGCTCATTCGTAACATCATTGAGCAATTTGGCGACTTTTATGAGCATGCACAATTTCATACATGTACATACAAGTATCGCTATGACGAACATTTACAGATAAATAATGACATAGTAGGATTACGTTTCGTTGAAAGAAAATTTTGAGAGCGGCGATTGGAAAATAACAACAGATTTGGTTTTGTGTTGAAATTGACGAAGAAGCGTGAAGTTTTTTTCCAGTGATGTTCAACGAGGTGACGAAAAGTTAAATTGTCTGTTATTTGGCCTCTGATTTCATTATTTTAGGCATATGCAGACATTTGAGAGCGACAGAAAACGTAATCCAACAAATAAAAAAGTCTGGCCTGATGTACAACAACGGTTGCTCTTCACGCAGTGCAACAAACGATGCGTTACTTCGATATAACGATATTAATCTATTTCTGAATTTCTTCCTATCTTAAATTCACAAAAAAATTATCAGAATTAATAATTACAATACACGCTAGTAATTGTGTCGTTGCTCAGAAGTTCTTGACAAAATAAATTTTACACCATTTCCTATAAAAAATTCATTGATCCGCTACCAACGTTTTTAATGTCAGGGTAGACGCGAGTTTGACGTTATTCAATTAACCAACTGGTTGCGTCTCCTTCATCAACCAATCAAGAACCTCCATTTTCTCTTGGTTCTTCAGCTCCAAGCCAATCACATCCCTGCACTGCTGGTGATAGTCATTCAACCACGCCTCCTGGAAAATTTTTGGTAAGAATTTATACAACAGTTGAAGAAACAAGTATGATGAATGAGAGTACCCATTGGTGGATCTAGACGTTCCCCCCTCCCCACCACGGCCCTAGTTTTCTTCATTTTCATGTGCTTTTTTATGCAAAATTGGGGCCCCTACGACTCGTGGAGGTTTACACCCCCTTCCAAGCGAGAAGTCCTACTGCATGCGCTTACGTCAAATCTACGTGTTCTGCAATCTAAGGCAACTATCCAAACACCCAAAGAAATATAAGCCTTATTCATGCACGTGTGTGTGTGTGTGTGCACGTGTGTGTGTGTGTGTGCATTACCTCTTTCTCAGTGAGTAGCTCAGGAACAATCAGTTTTCTCTGGATCGGAACGAGCGTGATCGGTTCGAACGTCAAGAATCCCTTGTTACGGAAGTTATACTGAAAAGAAAAATAAACATTAAAATAATATAGAGGCCTAAAGACCTATCCCCAACTGAAACACTGTAAGCATAAATCCGACCAGAAGAATATAATTACATAAGAATTCCAAACGAAATTTCAGTTGAATAGAATAAAATTCTGACTACAACTTGGAAATTTGACTGTGTTCTGCACATTTTTTTTTCCAAAATTTTAAATTGTGAAGGTGCGGTTTGATTGTGATACGAGAAAAGTGCTGACGTAAATGCCAGATAAAACTTAAATGCACACACACACATTTAGGGATATGAAAACGGGCTGATGTGGTGGGAAATTTTTACTAGTTGACGAAACAAGACAATCGCCGTTACCTTGGTTTCCGCTTTCTTGACAACAACGAGACTTTCTATTCGAACTCCGAACTTTCCGTCTTCATAAAAACCTGGCTCTGCATGTAAAATATTTACAGTGCAAATTTATAAACAGGGTAGCTGAGAATAAATGCGTGTAAATGAGCGTTTATTTGATAGTTCATAAAAGTAATTATGATAATACAGTTCGGCTTTTCGTTTATTAGATCGTGCTGTTAGACTTGGCTTGATTAAATCCCCGGCTTTAAAACCCAGCAGGAAATGTCAAAACAGGGGTTCCAGTGGCCCTAGGAAATTGTTGTGCACCGGTCCAAGTGAGTCATTATTCAGAAGGTTTAAATAACAATAGCCATGGCCCTCTAAAATTTTTAGTAAAGCACAAGGTGTGTTTAGGCATAGCAATACAAAACAGTTTGTTTATCTTTATTACATTTAAAATAGCGCCTTGTGAGTTTTCGATAGCACTTCACAGTTTCTTATTTTTGCTGCTCAGGCCACTATTTCATACTGCGTCATTCCATTTATGAGGGAGAGCCAGCCACCCCCTCCCCCCCGGTTAGGAACGAGAATAAATAATAAAAGCACACAGAGCACTGTCTCTTTTTCTTCAGCTCTTTATTGCAGCACTCATCTGCACACTCATTATTGAATGTGGTCATATCTTGCCATCGGCACTAAGTATGGTGTGAACAATTTACAATTTTACCATCACTAAGAATCATCCCCTCGGCAAGAGGCACTTCGTCTGGTTTGCTTCTGTAGCTGATGCCACACGGGCCTGAAAGAAAAAGTGCTAGACATGTAGATAGAGTTTAGTTAAGAGTGTACACCAAGAATTACAGGTCATGAGTTATACACTCAAAAATGGGTATATCATAAAGTAACCCCAAGTATAGTAAAATAAATAAATAAATAAATAAAAGTTTTGTGGACGGTATACCTTCATGTACGTTGAGAAAGGCCCCCACTCCATGACCCGTTCCGTGCAGATAGTCCAGCCCTGCGCTCCACAGAGATGAACGTGCAAATGAGTCCAGCATCACTCCTGAAAATAGCAAAACAAAACGAAGAAGCAAGCAGCAACATAAAACCATTGTTTCACTGGAAACGTTTCTAGAAATAAACGAGATACCCGTATTCCCTGTAATTATGGCATCGGGTGCAAGACCAATATTTGTGGGAGTACCTTTATTAGAAATATCAAAATAGCAATATTTATTGTTGTATACATCTAATTTTGAGCATTTTACAACTGAAAAAAACCTTGTCATCAGTACAAATGGGACTAGATCAGAAGGAAAACTATTGCCTTTGCTTTACAACAAGGAAAAATAATTTTTATTTAAAAAAAGAGGGGGGTGCCATAATCACAGGGAATACGGTAATTATTTTGCAATGACCGATCCATGGGACGTTACAATGAGTTGAATGAAAGTGTACTTGTCATGGCAAGCAATTCTCAATGAATCTGGCCTAAGTTACCACTAAAAATGTTACGCTCTGCACAGGGCCCAGTGGTGAATAGATCAGAGGATTTGTATTCGTCTTACGATTTGTACTCATAGCATTTTTCTGCACTGCATTTTTAAAAATATATGCATACATATAATATACCTTTGACTCCGTTAGGCCAGACCATGGAG
Organism: Haplosyllis anthogorgicola; assembly: GCA_038406195.1. Taxonomy (NCBI): domain Eukaryota; kingdom Metazoa; phylum Annelida; class Polychaeta; order Phyllodocida; family Syllidae; genus Haplosyllis; species Haplosyllis anthogorgicola. Next base: position 4,017 of record JBCAUI010527410.1, on the reverse strand, counting down.
GCTAAGGCGATATGTCCCTTGAGTACATGTGTAAAACATTCCTTCTCATAGTCGGATGGTGTGCCGAGGTGTATAGTGCGCGTTACGTCTGTTGTACCATCCCTAAAAAATGAGCTGGTTAACGAATGGCTAATTTGGTGATCGAACAGCTGAATATATTTTTATGCAGGCAGCACAGCTGACCATTAAGTTCTATATTAAGGATGCAAGCTGTGCAGATAATATGGTTAGCTGACTTGGAGCGTGTCTTCATAAACTAAATGCACCACCCTTAACGCACCGATGGTAACGATGTAATGTTAAGCCAATGAGGCTAGTGCTCACGGGAAGCTCAACGAATGTTAAATGCACAAAAATCAGCGTGCGTTTAGTTTATAAACATCTATACGCTGTTATACTGACCTGTACTGTGCCCCTGAGTCACATAGATACAGCTGATCCGTCGTGATCGGTCGATTTGTTTCTTCTGTCGATCTGAAATGTAGTAAATTTACACATTAGTTAAAAACAGTCAACAGTCATTCTTGTCACTGACTGTCATGGTTATCAATATGTCAATAAACCACAAATAACCCCCACTGAGGATAACTATCGTTATTTGGTTGTATTTCACCCATTGTGAGGGTGACGTGTAACAAAAATACTGTACAGCAGCAAGGAGTAAGATCATGTTTACTGTAGTCAGGATTAATTTCATCTGATTTTTCCAAGATTTCTCCATTTGAAAATCAGTCTGAAGTAATCACACACAATTTCCCATGCACCATTTGGGTGCACCCTGGTTTCTGGGGGTCACCATATAATTCAATGCACTTTTGGCACAGGTACATGTAACACAGTTTTTTCTTGTTGGTAGCATAGGTGCATAAAAAGATCTTTATGTACCTTTGGTGTTAGTTACGTAGCTTCATACGGTTCTTCTGTTGCAACCATCAAAATCGAGATATATGAAATGTAATTACACAGAAAACAACCATTTTACTTCCCCAAAACGGGTGGTTGTCCAATGGAAGGTTTTTGGTTTATTGAGATGCGCCAACGTTACCTGTAATGTATGATAGCACCATTGGGACCGCTACTGGAAATCGTGTCGAAACTTAGACTCACAAAATCTGCCTGCGCCCTGAAATGTCAAACACCAGCAATAATTAAGTTTTGTCAACTTTAATAAAACTCACAAGTACTACTTCCCAGAATTGTGAAAATAAAATTCGAGTGCTGCACAAACTCGCAAAGTTTCAGCCGTGCACCTTTGATCATGCTAGACGAAAGGTAATTTTGGATTAATTGTGATTATGTATGCAACCTAATGTCTAGTTTTGCTTCAAAGTTACGGAGCAAAGACTAGTGAAAGTTGCCGTGCATTATTACTTCAAAGGTTCTAGTAGGAAAAGACGCATTTATTTTACAAACTTGCAAAATTGTCGTAAGCAACTAAAATAAACGCTTAGACCCTTAGTTCTTGTTTTTATAAACGGGCTGTATATTCTTCTGATCAGGCCAAAGTCTCTTTTAAGCATAATAGCTACTGACCTTCGGAGTTGTTCTAGTTTATCTGACCCTGATATCTCAGTCACACCACCGTTGTGCACCTACAAGCAGAACACAAAATAAGACAATACAAATACACTTTCACAGACTTTTTGTTCGGAACATTAGTGTCAATAAAAGCACAAATTTAACTTCAGTTAAGGATGAGCTCTTCACCCAGGAGTGTTTGTTTTAAGGGCATTGGTTTCTTGTGTGTGTGTTGTTATAGAGAAATGAAGCTTTGAAAAAAAAATTGTGCGAAAAAAAAATAAAATAAAATGCATTTGCTGAAGTCCACAGTTTTGGACCAGCATTGTGTTATGCTTTGTGTACAGTATTACCACTGGTGTGGTGATATTACATATTACACAAACAATAGACTATATTCCATTGCAAATGAAAAGACAGGAACGAAATTTTTTACCTATTTCTGAGTACAGTACAGGAAATTCTTATGACAAGATCACTTACCCAGTCTAAACCTGGTCATACACAGACTTATGTTTCCCCGAGTTATTCGGGCGAGATCTACTGTATTTTTCTTGCTAATACAAAAACAATGTAAATTTACATTGCACTAGTTTCTTGAAATGCACTATTTGCATTGCACACACTACTTGGACTTTTTTCCCGCGTAATTTGACGGAACTCACCTCTTTCTCCAGCCACCAGAAGTATTCACACAGTGCGACAGCATCGCGGATCTGAATATAAATTATACACACACCTAATAACATTGAATTGTTGGACGAATAAGTTCATACATAAGTAGGCTTTTTGGATTGAATTATTAAAGGAATACGTTTATCCAATGCATGCATCATTAGACTGGATATATTTCTGGTAATGCTTCTCGCATTTTTCCATGTATCCATCAACTGCATTTAATAGTGCAGTTGTGCACACCACTTTTTCATCAGAGATTTTGTACCTCCATTATTTGACAAGCATAGTTACATTAGAAGAATTCATTCGATAAACAAAACTGCGATCGTGAAAGTGAAGTGACGGATTAACTTGTGTGGTTGTTTTTCTATACCACTATTTTTACCCACTATTTTTTAAAAAAATGTTCTTGCTGTTGTCAGGAACCATTTAAATCCGTGTTCAGCTCATATGTTTTATTGCCGTTTCAACTGCATCATTTTAGACATACACGTTTTGGTACAGAGAAAATGTGTAAATTCACCTCTCTGACAACAATTCTTACTTACATGTGCGTTTTTCATGCCAGTGATCTCCACATTGTTCTTTACAGCTTTGAGCTCGTTGACCGGCGAGAACTCACCCAACCTCTTCCTCTCTGGCACTGTGTCATACAGCGCATGGCTTGACTTGTTGCTGACCTACAGAAATAACAAATAATATAGTGAGTCTTGTTATTTACAACGACCCTTTGCGACGAAACTTTTATGGTAGTGATGTGAGTTCATACAAATGGAAATTACAGTTTCGGTTCTGTAATATCTGGTAACAAATGACAGGCGATTGTAAACCTCGATGAAAGTAAAAGACAGGTTTCACTGTAAGCTCACTGCATAGCTCCTAGAAAGGAGATTGCAGAAAAGAACTCATCAGACATTGTAAATTGTAATGCTATTCACTAGTCAACAGTCAATTGGACAAAAATCCTGAATTTGGTTGTTACTGCGAAGAACTTTGCTATTTTAGTTCAGTTTTATTTCAATTCACACACGTTGAAAATCATGAAAATGTAGGTAAGTGAGTACTCACAATGGTAAAAATTGTGTATCCGAAGACACATAAAAGCTCCCTGCAAAAGACAATGGCTCTCAAGAGCCAGGTTTGGAGACAAGACAAATACTAACCCATGTTTTCTTATCTGTCCCATCCACAATGTCACGTAGTTTAGTCTTTATCTCATTGTAAGGCAGGACGGTTATGCTGCACTCATTTAACCCAGAGTTCTTGCTGTGGTTACCGTTTTGTTGTAAACACAAATGTTTTGTGGCGTCTCCTGTCAACTTCTTTTCATCTATGAACAAACTAAACGCAACAATCAACTGTCTAAATCATTTCATATTGATCTGAAGGAAGCACATTTTAACCCTGTAAGGTCGCTTCACTCACAGAGTCAAAAACTAGGTCAAAAGGGATCTGAGCTCATTTGGCAGTTTAGATACGCCTAATAACAATATCAGCTACAGTAAAAACAAAGAAAGTACGTTATTGGCAATCACAGGTAGAATTTTAGAATTTTCGCAGGAAAATAATAAATACTCAAAATCTCAAGAGTTTGGCGATTTCATTTTCACAAGATATGAAGATAGGGTACAGACTTATCATTGCCTAACTCTTCATATGTCTAACTCTTCACCCAAGAGAAGGGTAAGACGAAAATTATAAATATGACTGCCAAATAAAAAAAATAGGTCCAGATGGACCTGAACTCATTTGGCATTATCAAAATATTTAGACAAATGAGATCACAATACCACAAGGATACAAAGTGTCTAGAATCAAATT
>JBCAUI010527399.1:0-11522 GCA_038406195.1 Haplosyllis anthogorgicola | reverse complement strand
TACCAAGAGCAAAATGGACAAGATAAAGTGATCAGCTTTGCCAGCAGATCCCTTTCAAAATCAGAAGCAAAGTATCCGGTCCATAAATTAGAATTCCTTGGCTTAAAGTGGGCAATCACCGAGCAATTTCACAAGTATTTGTACGGGAATACATTTGACCTGTTTACTGACAACAACCCACTTATGTACATATTGACAACAGCCAAACTGGATGCTACTGGACATCAGTGGATTGCCAGTCTTGCAAATTACAATTTTAACTTGCACTTTAAAATCTGGTAAAACCAACATGGATGCAGATGCTTTGTCCAGGATTGAATGGCATACATATGATCAATGTCTGGCAGCTGAGGAGGTGAAGGCAGTGGTAGTGGGTGCCATGCTGGAGACCTTGACAAGGTGGAAGCTATCTCATGTAGCTTGCAAATTGTAGATCTGTTTGCTCAGCAACCATCCATAGTGGTGTCGAAAGCGATAACACAGGTGGCTGCCCATGGTTGGCCAAGTCAGCTGGAAAACATTTCCAATGGCATGAGTAAAGAGCCAGTTATGGCTGACATGCTGGCTGGCTGGTCAGATGGAAGCATAAAACAAATGACCAACAAAGACTGGGTCCAGGTGCAAGACCAAGATGAAACCATTAGAACCATAGTGACTTTAATCAAAAAGAAGATGCTTCACAAAACAAAGCTCAAAAATGTGACTGAGATGAAGCAATTCATTAGGCAGAAAGGGAGGTTGTGTTTGCGGAGGGGTGTTTCATACCAAAAGGTGAAAAGCAACTGAGCTGACTGCAACACAATGTAGCTTGTTCTTCCTACAGAATACAGACAAACTGCACTTCTCTCCTGTCATAATGACTTGGGGCACTTGAGTCAGGACAGAATGTTGGATCTGTTGTGAGATCAGTTTGACTGGCCCAGAATGACCCAAGATGCCCAGAATCACATAAGATCTTGTAAGCAGTGCCTCTGTTTTAAAGTGTAGCCCGAAAAAGCTCCAATGGAGCCCATTGAGGCTACATATCCTTTGCATCTCATCCAAATGGATGACCTCACTATTGAGGAAATAGAGGGCAGCAAGGATGTTAACATTCTTGTCATCACCGATCACTTCACAAGATACAGTAAGGCAGTTGTTACCAGCTCACAAACTGCTAAATGCACCACTCAGAATTTTTGGGACAGGTTCGTTGTGCATTATGGCTTGCCAGAAAAATTAATTACAGATCAGGGATGAAATTTTGAGAGTGAGTTGATTAAAGAATGGTGTGAGCTGGCTCAGGTTAAGAAAGAATATGTCTCAGCCTACCACCCACAAACCAATGGTCAGTGTGAACGATTCAATCACACACTGATCAACATGCTGGGTATGTTGCCTGAAAAGCCTAAAAGTACATGGATGGAACAAGTACCCACATTAGTACCCACAACTGCACAAAGAGTAGCATCACCAACTTTAGCCTATATTACCTCATGTTTGGCAGAAAGCCCCATTTGCCTATAGATCTCATCTATGGTATGTGTCCAGCTGACTTGAAGGCATCAACAAGCAGTAAATACATACAGGACCTTAGACGGAGACTAGACTGGGCTTACAAAACAGCCAACGAGACTGTCAAAAAGGAGCAATTGTGTAACAAGAAGTACTACAACTGCAAATTGCATTGCCAGAAATTGCAGGAAGGTGACAAGGTTCTCCTAAAGCAAACTGCCTTCACTGGCAAACTGTAAAGGCACAGAATGGCTTCTCCCTGGTTCTCCCTCTAGTTCATGAACAGATAATGCTGATGCAAGGGTTAACGTTGAATATAATTTATTGTTGAAGTCTGCATATCTTACAAGTGGTACTGAAGGTCTCTAGCCTGCTGCCTGGTCCCAAATCCTCTTCTTCTCCTTCTCCCCTTCTCCCCAGGGCTGGAGGCATGTGCCTTATATATACAGAGACATGTGTAGAGGCAGATGTTTACTTTTAATTGTTTAAGTGGATTTAGCTTTGACAATCAGGGATCTAAGAGGTTTGGTGTGAATAGTGTTTGATTGCTAATTTGTATAATTAAGTGGACATATGTTAGATGCACTTGGGGTTGTGGGAGGTAATTTATTTACCTTGTAGGTTGTACAGAATGTCTCTGCACACAAACACAAAATAAGTGACAGATGGGATAGCACCATCTATGAAGTTATCCAAGTGTGGGATAGCATACCAATTTTAAAAATCAAGGTCAAAGGTGGGACAGATAAGGATGAATGTAAGGTGGTACATTGGAATCTGGTATTGCCACTTAATACTGATCCTCCACCAAGTGATCACAAACAATGGAGACTGACCAGACTCAGCAAATAATAGCCAAATCAATGGTTGTGAGCAGTGTCAGTGTGCTATTGGAACAATGCCGAGAAATGATTCAATCCAGCTATGGGTATATCAGGTCTTATTTCAAGTAAACAATGTTGGATTAAAAATCCACAACCTCAGGTATAGTCTAGAACTGTATTGAAAGATTATAAAATTTGTATGGATATGTTAGGCAGCATGCAGTACAGCATGCTGTGAGGATGCCAAACTTTTCTGAAAATTTTTTTGGAGGGGGGTGGATATAGGTGTCAGAACACCTTGAATGCAAAATCTATGCTCAAATTTTCAAAAGTTGGATTCATTTCTAGTATTGTTTGTCTTGTTGATTTTTGTTACATTGTGATTTTCTACATTTTAGATAGTTGTTGAATTCGAGTATATTTTCCTTCTCAAGTAATTATCACTGTTGAGATGGCGAGTACATGTATTGATAATTTTATTTGCTATAAAGATGGCAGATGAAATGAGAACTATGACAAGAATAAACGGTTCATAGTTGAATTATTTATTGAAATTAATGAAACAAGTGATTATCAATGAGTAATTAGTGCAAACATATTTACAAAGAGCTGCCATAACAAGTTTATGGGGAAGACAGCCATACGGCCATCCATTCGGCTGAAACAAGTGAAAAGCAGGGTGAATTTAGATTGATGAGGGGATGACTGTGTGACAGGCTGAATGAAGGCATCATGGGCAAAGACTGCCCACTCCACAGATATTGAACCTTTTTGTTAGTGATTGAAGTCTCTATGACATGTGCCTGGTTTAGAGATATGCCAGTTTCTATGATAAAGATACACAAGACTCTATGATCAGATATGCAAGTCTCGATGTAGGCATTGGCAAATTAAGAACTGAACTCATTGGCAAGCTCATTGGCAAATAACTTGGAGAGGGCCGAAAGTGACATTATGAAACATATGTAATTTAGAATTTTGACAGCAGTTAAAGTTACAGATAAATGATAAAAGAGCAAGAATAAGCCAGAATAGGGTGTAGCAAATTTAGAGGGCCATATCAGGACATAGAAATTCAGAATTTAGAAGTCAAAGAACTCTCCAGGCTTCACATAGCCACACAGTGGTGGAGGGGCCTCAAAAACTGTGTTATGTTGTTTGAGGCCATGCTTGCAGAGCCTGGAGGCATCCTGATATGGCCAGTTGCAGAGTGGGCACTTGAAGTGGATGCCCAGATGGGAGCAGACATGTGACAGTGCTGAGTCCAAGTTGGATTTTGACACATCACATGCCATGTACCAACAGTGGTACTGCTTGTGACCCCTGCCAAGTTGTGCCTCTCTGGGTAGAGATGCACCGGGAGCCCCAACTCTGGCAACAGCAGGTGGTCCATGTTGGGGTCCCAGTATCTCTGGGGAGGCACCAACAGCCATGATTGCTGTGCAGAGACCTGTACCTGTATCTGGACTGGTGCTGGCACTGACAGGGTGATCACAGGGGTGGTCACCAGCACAGCAACCTGAGGCAAGGGGCCCAGGTATGATGCCTTGAGGTGATGATGTTTAGCAGGTGGGGTGGCTGCTGATGAAGCTGCAGCCACTGCTGGCCAGTTAGCTGTTGGTGTTGTGACCACAGCTAGCTTGGTGTCATCTGTGCCTTCATTGTCATCCTCATCATCACCTAAGATGATCAGCTCTGGCTCAGGCTCTGACACATAGTCATCATTGTCATCTTCATCATCATCTTTGTCATCATCTTCATTGTCTCCCTCTTCTTCTGGTGTAGGGGGGCAGGAGATAGTCACAGTAGGAGCTTGGCAAGGAGGGCTGGAATGGGAGTGTCTGGTCCAGTGACCCTGGTGATCGGAACCAATGATGGTGGAGGGGGTGGGGACTGTGAAGTGAAACAGTAGGGGTCAGAGGGGGATCTTTGCCTGCAGCTCTGGGAAGCTGGGCCCCCTGACTCCCATGCTCAGGATGTCAATGCAGTTCTTGGTCTCACTCCCCACCACTGCCAGCTCCAGTTGCTGGATGGTGGTGGCAGCGAGGAGTGAGCCAGCCACTCTGATGTAATGTGTGGTGCAGAGTTTCTGGAGACCCTGTAAATATAAGAGAGTGGGAGAATGTTGAGTCAGAAGGCACAAATGAATAGCAAGCAAATGAGCAGGCGGAATTGATCTAGACAGGTATGTTCTGAATAGTTACTGCAGTGATGATGGGATGGGCATGAGACTCTGACATCAGAGTCTCCCATCCCATCTTCCTGACAATTTTGTTGACCTCAGTCACATGCTGGTCAAAACTTTTGACCACAGGTGGGGGAGAGTCTTTGGCACATGTGGACTGGGAGCCCAGCTCTCTAGGTGGATCTTGTTAGGACCAACCAGCAGTCTCCTGTTCTGCAATAACCCCCACAGTCTCCAGGCACTGCTGACATAGTGCATAGAATAAAAAAAAGCAATGACTTATCCATACAGATACATAAACGGGACTCAACAGGTGTGCAATGGTTGTTTTGGATCGATCTCGGGTGGAAAGAGCTTTGTCAGCCAGTCAGCCTAAGTAGCTGAAAGTCTGAGTGAGTTAGAGTCACTAAAGGGCCAACCAGCCAACTGGGAACCCATTTCCCATCAAATTGGCCATGTGGGAACCAGGCACATCAGCTGCTGAAGCAGGACTGTGAACCATTAAAAACTTCGATTTTTACTAAAATCCCGTGAGATTAAGTAAATATTAGGGGTAAAACTAGTGAACAAAGATAAAGTAAGGTGTAAGGATTCTCACCTGGAGCCGTGGGCAGTTATGCATGTTTAGCTCCCACACCAAATTTTCCACTGCCAGCAGGTGGGGAGTCTTGATGTCAAGCCCTTACAAAGCAAAATTCAGGGGTTAGGAACAAGTAAAGGTTCTGTCCAGAGAGGCAGCAAAGGTTGAAGGTTTAGCTGTGCAAATATGAGATACTTACCGCCTGCCATAGTGCTTCCTGATGCTCCAGTCTCTCATGTACCAACACAAGTTTTTGTTCATGAGTCGGATCCATTTTTCCCACCGGCCACCACCAGAACTAGGCTGGCCAGGGGGCATTTCCAAGGCCATACTAATAGGGGACTGTCTCAATTCATTTGGTTTTTGTTGATTCACATTGGGCATGATTTCTCTTGTGTATGGCTGTTTAAATGTTGCTTAATTTTGGTTTAAAAAAAATATTTTGGGTTTTATTTGGCCACAAATCATCAAAAATTCCAATGAGAAAATGTCAAAATTCATAATAAATTGTAGAATGACGAGACACAAAGTCCCAATTGCTCAGAAGGAATCAAGAAAGGTTGTTGCATGCAAGGAACCAAGAAAGAGATCAGCATTGGCCAAAAGGGCAGTAGATGGACCTACAGTGGTAATGGTACACCCTGTCCCCATAGGGCAGGGTGCAGGGTCAAAGGGGTCGCTGCTGTGGGTTCCAAACAAGGATGGCTCTGGGCCAAGAAAAGGGAGGAATACCAGGGGCTTCTGAACAAGGCCACAGAGGCTAAGAAAAGGGCTTGGGGACTGGTCAAGACCAATGTTTTAAAAATCGTTGATAAAACTAGGAAAAAGGGCCAGGGCAGGGTAACGACAAAACCGGTAGAGTTAGAGGGGGTAGCTTTGACTTGAAAATTGGTAGAATTGTATGGGATTGAGGAGCTAGTAAATAGGGAAGCTGAGAGGTGCTTGATATCCATCTATGCAGAGTTACTTAATGGTCTAGTGGATTCTCTTTTAGAAATGGCCCATACAAAACAAACAGCAAAGAAGGCATCCTTCAGTAAAACACCCTGCACGGCCAGGAAAATTATCAAAAAGACCGGGGGTATCAAGAGGCCCCACAAGTATTGGCCTGGCAGGGTGGCCTTATGAGATCCGAAAGTACCAGAGGTCAACAGACCTTCTCAGGAAAGCTCCTTTCATCAGGCTCATATGAGAGATTGCTCAAGATTTCCAGACTGACCTCCGATTCCAGAACAACACCTTGCTGGTGTTGCAAGAAGTGGCTGAGGCCTACTTGGTTAAGTTGTTTGAGGAGAGAAACCTCTGCGCAATTCACGCCAAGCAGGTCACCATTATGCCTAAAGATATCCAATTGGTTCATCGTATCCGTGGGGAGTGGGCATAAATGGTTAAATCATTGAACATTCTCATCTGTATCATAATTATATCCTTCATCCAGATCATCCCCTTGTATTAATTGTGCCAGTTGGCCTGAAACCATGTTTATTTTTTCGAGGAAAGTGTCTTTTACAGATGACCGGCTGTCCAGAATAAATAACTGTAATAAATTAGTTTTGAATAAGTAGAGTTAAATAAAGTGAAGCGTTAAATAAAATAAAGTAGGGTGCGTCATTTTATCGAACATCTATGGATAATCAAAGTATTAAATTTTATATTGTCATTTGAATTTTATGAAGATGTGTTTGTTATTCATTCTCGCGACCACTTGCCTCACAATAAATGTGTAAATACACCTGATTCTGCTGCAATATGAGGACATAGTGCAATTCTGGGAGGGGAGAATGTAATAATTTAATAAATATTGGGTATTGAAAAGTTACAATATAGCTTGGTTAATGCTTCCTGCCACATGGCACCAACTAGTGATGCCCGGAAGTGATGTGGTACACACAGCGCATGCATGATATCACCCCAAAATCATATAAAATAGAGCACGCATGAGCAACACATCCAGAAGGAATTCAGTAACCAAAGGGATAACATCAACATATATCTATTTTCTAGTTGTCTCAGGTAATTGCACATCATTTAGTTATTCTTATTAGTAAACAATTAGTTCAATAACACAAGTATCAGTACAGCAGAATATATTTAGTAACTGTAAAACAGTGGCATAATCAATTTACATTCATTAAGTAACTCTGCAGAACGACTGTCTACTATAACATTGCTAATTTCATATTGTTATAGGGTTTTACTCCCGGATTGATGTTTTACTACCAGATCGTTATAACTGCTATCATTTCCAGTTGAGCTATTATCAATAAACCAGCAATTACATCTTCAAATCACTGTTTGCTAGTCCTCTTTGTCCAGTGCGTTGCAACTGACAAGCATTCGTGGCGAAATATACAAATATACCGCCGGAACGACGTCTGACAAGCTGTTTATTTAATAGAGTAGTGTTAGGGTGTCGGTTTATTTTGTGACTTGCTTTCAGGTTTTACCCTACTGGGACTGGACACAACTATACAATGAGGATTGTTTGATTAGAAACCCGTATTATGTGGGAAACGAGTTGACTGAAGAAGATTGTGAGGTATATAATCCTCTTGCTTTATGTGTCAAAATGCATAAACCAGTGCAAATAAAAAAAAGGTTATATAGAACCATCGGCAGATAAAGTTAACTTAATAAATATATATTATTAACTTAATCTGCCTATGGTAGAACTAATAATCTTCTGAATAGGACAAAACAATATAGTGAATTTTGTTTTGTGATAAATATTTCGTCTAGGATAGATTAAAACGTTGAAAACCAAACAAAAAAAAATATCAAGCTGGTTTTTTTTTACTTGAGCGGATTTTGATTGCAATTCCTGTGGTACATGTTCGCTATTTTCAGCTGTGTGAAACGGTTGACAAAATTCAAAGGGTTGCCGACATGGATCATACTTCAATGGCTGAAGACTTTCTGAAGAGAGACATCCCTGTAATTATTACTGACGGGATGAGTGACTGGGCTGCAAAGGACATATTCAATGTGCAGTTCCTTGCCGAGGTATCATAGAAATTCCTCTTTGTTATCTTTAGTTTTCTAGTCACTATTAAAATATAGCAGATGGCTAAAAAAATCATTATGATGACATCATATTTTTTCACACAGTTATATGAGAATGAGGATGCATTGCGAGAAATAGCACCGTGTATGTTTGTCAGTAATGTCAGAATAAAGTACGGCAGTGCGAAGTACATACTTCGGAGAGGAGCAAACATGGAAATTTCTAATTGGTATGCTCACTGGTAAGTACAACATATTCAATTGTAGTGGTCGATTAAATGATGAGAAAAATGTTTCAGTTCGCGTCTACATGCAAAATTCGAAAATTAGAAATGTACATTTACTTAGGCTTTTTTATTTAATCGTTTTGATTATATTGCATGGCCAGGATTTTCAAAGTGCTGCGGTCGGAAAAAAATAAAAATTGGACCAGGCTCCTAAAAAGCCAAACTGTTTATAAATATCAACAAAATTAAGAATATTCTCGAACAACTACTGACAACCGTGTATTTTGCATGTTTCAGCTGCCATATAATTTTTTTTTTTTTGAAATCCCGATTTCAAAGTGCGGCGGAAAATGTAATCTAAACAATTAAATAAAAAAAAAAGCCTAATGTGAGATGATTTGACATTGTGGACAGAACTATTATGTAATTACTTTTTTCAGGGAAAACTGTGAGAAAAAAGCAGCAAAAGTAATTCGCCAGTTCTACAAGCGTCCGTATTTTGTTCCACCAATGGTAGAATTTGGTGAGGCCAACTGGATATTCATAGCTAGAGACTTCAAGGCAAAGCGACCAAAACTGGTAAAGCAATTACAATTCATATGTTAATCGCAATTTTCCCCAGGATAACAGTAGTGCTACACAAGAAATGTGCCGTTGTATAAAATTTTATTAATATTAAGAATACTGTTACCTACCATTCCTTTAAAGTTGTGCAAGTGACAACAGTTTGACTCAAGCCATAAGAAATATGAAAGGTTATTTTGTCAGTGATACTCGTTATCCCTGCAATGTAAGAATACAATCCGTCATAGATCTTACTGTACATAAGTATATACATGTTTACAGCTTGGACCGGTAAGCTATAATTATGATGTTTTATGTTTGTTACGTTATGGTTGATCGAGGGAAAACAGTTGATTAATTTTGGGCTCATTTGGCATAAATGCCAAGGAGGCTACAGAATCATGATTTGTCCGTCATAATGTTCATAGTCTTTGAAGCCGTCATTGGCGTCTGTACACTTTTGCCCAAAGTACATAGTTTATTGAAAGAGTGAAAACACCTATTTATCAACAAGGCATAAAAAACCAGCAATAATTAGATCAATGTGAGCTGTATTTTCAATATGGCAGCCGTAGTTGCTTTTTAAAACTTAACTATTGAGTATGTAGTTGATCACAGAAACTCAATTTCGTACACAACGTACTCGACCTTTATCTCATGTTGAAAATTGAATTTCATCCATACGTTTAGCATTTGTCATGTTGTGTTTCTTTTTTTTTCACAGTGCATATTGCCTTTTTCGAAATCTCTTAAATACTTTTCCCTTATTCGAAATCAAAAGTGTAAGCAATCCATAGAGATAAACACACACTTATGCCTTCATGCATTTATTATTTACTGGACAACAAATTTGCAGGTTGACATAGCCATGGCAATGACACTGTATGCACAAGTGAAGGGTCAGTCTAAAGTGGAATTAACTCCTCGATATCCATGTAATGAAACCTGTCCAACAGTGTACACCACAATGCATGAGGGGGAGATATGTAAGTAAATGCATACCAACCGTTAACTTGGGGTTTCTCAGTTACATCTTCACTCAAATAACGTTCTTCAGTAAGTGCCAACTTTATTAACGAAATCAATATTTAACATTACATAACAGTTCCAAAGTATTTAATGTGTTAACACATTTCTCATTTTGACTATTTTTTAATATATTTTCAGTGGTTTTCACAGATTTAATGTGGAAAATGCACTACATGCCACTGGGAGATCCTGAAACAATTGCCATAGGAGCCGGGGGATACTTCGACTAAAGGAAGACATCGAACTTAAATATGAAGTGTATGAATATCGTTTGAAAGTCCAATAAGAATGCCCGTTAATTTTACACAAACTTTAGATTATTATTTAGTTGTTTTTGAGGGTTGAATCTCTTGTAATAGTGACATGTAACATTATAGAAAGAGTCTGTAAACTTCCAAGTCAACACTTGGTGTATTCTGTGTATTTGTACGTCGCCCGTCATCAGTTGTTGTCAATGTTGATGTCAATTAGTACGTAAGGGAACTTTAAAACTCTCTACGTTGTGGTTGTGTGAGATTATCACAAAGAGGAAGAATGAAACTACTTTGAAGAAAACAAAATTGAAAAGATATTGTTAAAGTGCAACTGAAAGAGGCTTCTTGTAATAAGTACGTGTGCTTAAGAAGTGGTCATCATTTCACTGAAGGAAATTATGGTACAAAGTTAAATAAGTGACAGTGTGATTCAGAGATGATACATGTAAATGATAAAATTGCATGCTTAATAAACAACATTGAACATACCTCTATCAACCAGTGAATTTATGAAGATGTATAATCAAATTAGCTTTAAAGAATCTCACTGATACGTTTACTTTCAAGTACTTAAATGCAGTTTTATATGTGTTAAGAATTTTGTTTTTGTTTTCGTGGAAGTTTGTTGCAGATAACGATATTGTTGTGCTAAAATAATCAACGACAGCGTTGTTCAATAACATTTAAAGGGAAATTTGATGAAAAATTGTGACAAGAACAGGTACAGATTACATGTATTTACGTACAGAAGGACCCGTTTTGAGCGATATCCAACTTTTCCTTCGCAAAAGTTTCGTATAAGAGATAGAGTCGCTCAAAGGAGATAATAGTGCTATCAGCGGAAAGCTTTGTTCGCTGATGATCTTACACATATTTGTCAGGAGTACATTTCACTCGAAAGTTGTATAAGAGACGGCATCTCCCAAAAAAGGCATCGTAAAAGGGAGGTCCTGTATTTGTCCTTGATTGACACTTTGATGATCAAAAACTTCTTTTCTCTTGTATTTTAAGGCAGTATGAAGGAGGCAATACTAAATTAGAAGTATTTTCTGAAATTGGTATCATCATGTTAAAAAATATTTTTGTGCATGGTTAATAGGATCGGGTATGTAATACACAAGTACAAAGTTCTCTGTTATCCACCGTTTAATGTATTCTTGTTTTAATGCAAAATTGAAAGTTACATTTCCATGAGAAAATAAAATAAATTGCCCACCACAAAAAGCGTCTTTTGTTGCACAGTGACTGATAGGAAGTTGAGAGAGAAGTTGCACTGATAATTTGTATTAAGTTGATTAAATTCCTCTCGGACGTAGTTTCTGTATTTCTAGGTGAATTCATCTCAATCCGATAGATGTATTA
>JBCAUI010527388.1:0-11523 GCA_038406195.1 Haplosyllis anthogorgicola | reverse complement strand
ACCAGAAGTAGGTCAGGGCAGCTGTGTTACATTAAAATATGAAGCCGTGACACCTCTCCACTTCTGATACTCTCTGTCCGTATGTGTCACATTGTGTTACACTGGATGCGATGCTTATCAATGCAGAAAGAAATTCGAGAGTGTTTTAAGTACATGCGGCTCTTACGTTTTTTTTATATTCACAGCAAAAAACAATGAAAAAAGATCGACTAAATTTAGTAACAAACTTAGATGGACAGATATGTAGTTGCTGTTTACTTGATTAACATTATCTTCTAATAGGCACTCCTTTTTTGATAAACATTAAACGCACAAAATGTGTAGGGGCCTACATAAAATTGTTACAATGTGAGAGATAGATATATAACAGTTACAGTAATGTACTTGTGCGACATCAAAAGGTGTCTGTAGTGTCATAGAGGGATCAATAAACAACCATAGCTCAGGTATCATATTGGTGAAACATGCTCAAGTATGAACTAATATAATGTTGCATCTCAGTGTAATATCTTTTCATATATTTCTCCCTTATCAATATCAATGGATGCGTTTTACTGCTAGGCAATATTGTTTCAACAATGCATACCAACTGAGAATATTGTTTTCTTATTCATAAATTATTCCGATAGTTAAAGTTGAATTTGCCGTGCGTGAACTTCACAGCATACAAGACAAATGGTAAGATTAGCATTTCGTGTAAATCCGCTAGAATTCCTGTGTGAAATGAACATTTTTTTCTGTTTTCACACCATTTTACAACTTACAGTATGGGGTAATGTCCATTTTAGGTGTGGAAAAGTCTTTGTAAATATCTTTATATCAATTAAAGAATTGTACGATTTTTAGTTACTGAATGCGGCTATGCACCCTGAGGACAATATAAGTAAGAAAGAATCATTATAAACAGGCAAGGAAGACAGATATAGTCAAATGCGAGTGATATTCATTGGATTCACTATTGAGCCATAAGATGTTTATTTTATATGCTCTCAAAGAATGAGCTGTAGGCAATTAATGCTAATGTTTTTTCTTGTTATATTAAATGGGAGTACCTCAACTGTCATATTCCCAAGAGAATATTACTTTTTTCAAAACGTATGTTTCTACACGATGAAGTTGACATTTTTTGTAATTTTTTTTGTTTTATTTAAAAGTGGAAACAGCATAATGGTTACCCCGGAATTCTCGTCATTTTCGTATTTGTACATAATTTATATACCTATATTTTGCTCTTTAATATTTTTTTGTCATTTTCATTGAAGTGAAGTTATTTTATCTTCTGATCAAAATTTTTAACACACCTGGACGGAAGCAAAATTGCTTTAAGCAGACCAGAGTGCTGGTGTAAAATATTGAGTATTGTGCAGCAGTTCACTAAAGGAAGAATGACAGAAACCATAGATATAGAAACATAACAATTTTTGGGAAACAAAAATACAGAGGAACTAAAAACTAAAAATGTCGCAAAATTAGTGGTCACTTTATTGTTTCAGCTAACAATTATCTCGCATGATTTATAAGATGCAAATGAGAAATTTTCTGGAAAGAGAGAATTGTGAACAATAGTTCAGAGGTGATAGTCAGCGACAAGCCGTGGACCCTGTAGGGCAATATGCACTTCAGCTAATGAATTATTAAATACTGTCTGAAAACGCTACTGTCTCTGATAAGGATATAATGTGTGGAGATGGATCCTTGCAATCAATACACAGGTGTTGTAAGGACTTAATGCACAGATTATATTACCACTAAATGATCGATAAGAATATATCTCACTGTCTTAAAAGAGTGTAGAAGATTTTCAAAGTTTGACCCGGTAAAACTAATCAAATAAATAGCACTGGGGAAACGGGTTTTCTTTGTATGTATCTTACCGTCTAAAGTCTTTCTTATTTGTTTATTTCTATCGTTTCAATCAGTGTTTGTGTATGCATTAGGTCTCACGTATCAGTTAAGACGAGAATCACATTACTCACTTTTGGCGTTTCTTATATTGCAGCTGCAGCAGCCTCCTAAGTTCTTTAAAGCTGGAAAAGTGCGAAGAGCTGCTATCCCTGCGAGACTCGAGTGATTGGACCCGACCGACTCTTGATTGATATGCAGTGCGTAGGCGACACCCCTAGGCAGCCGTGTCAGGTAGACTGCTCTACAGAAGTGTGATGTCTCAATGGCACAGTTGTTGCTTCTGCCGCAGAAGTGACACAGGCTTTTTTACCGACCACTAATTACAGAAAACTTGGAAGAAATCACCTTCAACTTAGCTGAGGAAAGTTGACAGAATATTTTCGTTTTGGGAACGTGTTTGAAAGAAACAATTTGGAATATACGAACAGAATGTTATAATTGGATTTGAAATTGCGCTTCAGAACACTGGAGAGAATGGAAATAACTTCTAGGCTTGTGGATAAAGACCTCACAGGAGGCTAATATAGAAGGCGAATCATATCATACAACTGTTTTGTGAAACTTTTGAAATTGAAACTGAAAAACTGGAGCTCAAGAATAATATACATTGGAGAAACCAACAGAGAAGTGTTGTGTTCTTGTGCTGACTGATACGGATTTCATGGCAGTTTGTAACATTTCACGTCGCAGGGCAAGTAGTTACTCGGACTGTTAAGTGATGTACTTGACTGCAAATCAGGAGTAAAAGAAGGGAAATAAAAAGAAAGTGTACAATGCGTTTAGAAGGACCTGGGAGTGTGGTCAAGTGGAGGATGCCGCCACTGAGAAGTTGTTGGATCATCTGTGTAGCGGCAGTAGTCCTACTGCTTGCGCCTTCTTGCGTAGACTCGCAGGACTCGCAACCAAAGCCCGATACTACAGTCTGTAAGTACTCGAACATTACTCATAGAAATTTATGGGAAAAAGTAATTCTAGTATTGTAAAGATAATTAGCAACCGCCGCTTGATATTTATCCGTTGTAATCTGGTATCTTTAACCTGATAAAGGTAAGTCTGGTTTCATTTCAACCGCCGTTTTTATCCTGAGACATTTCCATTCATGACCGAACATGATAAATGACATAAATGTACTATCTGAAAAGCGGACAGTTACTTGAAAAACCGGACATTTGTTTTCATTTCTGTCTTACATCGTAAGGGGTTGGTAGCATATCTGTGCAAATATCTTGACACTTTTGTTACAGGTATTTTGACACGCATATCCGTTCGTAACAAATAAGACTGCCCCATCATACTTTCTGTAATCAATAGTGACATATGTGAGTATTGGCCCAACCCCTTTCGCCGCTTCTCTTTCAGTATTTACCATTTATCCACAGGTATATATTTCTACACTTCTTTCACCACCCATCGATACAGGTTAGTGATCCATCTTGGTAAAGGCCAACTAGCAGATCTCTTCCAATCATTTTCTCAGCCAATTTGCTGAATTGTGCTTGGTTCTCCCCATATTTCTCCCAGTTTGAGAACTCCTTTGCAGATGTGGACTCCGTGGGGACCGCTGCCTTTTTCTAGGCGTAGGCATCCGTATTTCCCACGAAATAGTCTACTGTACCTATCTTTTTGTCATAACGATCGAGGCTATTAACCTTGGTGAAGAGTACTGCAGTGAAAAGTTGGCCATACTACGCATATCTACACACTCCTGCGTGTGTAAGTTACTCAAAAGAACTACTTGTTGTAATTCAAAGCCAATCATGTAAGAATGCGAGACCTACACAAGATTGTAATGTGTTGCTGATGAGAGGAAAAGCTTCAAAGAAATGTTTGCGATAAATCCTGAAAATGAACTGGATGTGCTCATAATAATTTTAATCAAGTGCCATAAATTGCTGTGGATTAAGACAGTTTTGTGAGTGTTATGTACTTTATTGTACGCTTGTTACCCTCGATTTTCTCGGTACTTTTGATGGTATAGGTTCTAAAGATACTGTACTCCTGAGCACTGGAATTTGCATCATGTACTCATTAACAGAACAAAACACTTTCGGGAGGATTGACAATAGACCTTACTGTGCTCCTCCCGTTTCATGTAACCGCTTTGCTTTAGTACCAATTATTGCCTCCTTTAGACCTCAACATTACCAAAATCTAGATTCGACATTTTTGTTCTGTAATATTTCCGGAAACTTGGCATATGATAACTTTTCAACTGTTGGATCTATTTACTTTAGAACGTTTTCTTCAGCACCTGAACCGATAGACTTTATCTCAAGTTTGTGATGATATTTTCTGTGTTTTTCCTGCACTTTGCTCAGTTTGAGAATAAACTGAGGCACACATGTACTCACCATGTATTGCCTGTATTTATGTATCATAAATGTTTACATTCCATACATTTTATAATTTACCCCAGTGTTTAGCAAATCTAGCAATATCAAACAGATATTTCTGAAGTAGTTAAAAAGACAAATGGAATTGCAATTGATTTGCGCTCCCACACAATTAAAGTTTCGTGCTGAAACAATTTTCTGTGACTTTTGATTCAAGATTTTATCACCAATATGAAAGTTTGCGTGGTAATATATTTGCACACTTACCAGTATATATATTTGTTATTGCTGATCAGATGAAATTCAACAGATACATATTTTATTACCTAGCACGTGTTTGTTAGACGTAAGTATTTTTACATTTCTGCAAACAAGGCAGCGAGACTGCCCAACTGTATGAACGTTTGTCAACATTCAGATCAACTTGATGTCGAATGACCAAACATATGAATATGATCCTTTGTGTAAAATCCATTGGAGGATATATACGTTTTGGTATATATATACATAATATTTGTCACTTTTTGTCAATAATAAATGTTAACTTTAAAGTTTGCTTAAATATTTAGCCGAAGGGGTCTTAGGAGTCACGGCAGGCGGATATGTTTGGATGATGCTAATATTTTATTTCCCCACATCGAGATTAAGGAAAGCTTTATGACCAAGAGATCACACAGAGTGCGTTAGCAAAACATCATTCGCTTTAAATTATGTTGCAAGTCTAGCTGTTATATGATCTTATTTTGACAAAACTATGTTGTTATTTTGGTAATACCCGTGGTTCAAGCCACGGGCAGAATAACATAGACTTTCATTAGTGATATTACTTGATACTTCGTGCTGAGTTTAAATAGAAACATTCTCACCTTTTACGCTAGCCTTTCCTTTAGAAGAAAATCAGCATGTACAAATACAAAAATATCAAAACAACAGTGCGTCCTTTTACCAGAAAGAGTATCATTTACCCTCTCGGCTCAAAGAAATTTTGCTTACAATTGTGCTGAAGCTTTGGTATGTACCGAGACCCCATCACCAGTGCCATTAAAAGAGTGAAAATGTCTACAGAAAATTCGTCTTCAAAGCATAAAAATATGAGTAATTAAAATGTTTATGCGATTTGTATGCTCACTGATTGCTCAGTAAAATTGACATGGCAGTAGACTATGAAGCGGCCAGTGTCAAATTTACAAGCTGCAGTAGCACATCATCGTCTGATAATAATTAATTAATGATGATAAACCTTGTCTAATGAGCTATTTAGTGAGATACAGATCATTACTCTCTCATATCGCTCATGTATGTTCGCACTCCATCCATCACGTTCTCCTCTAATCAATATAAAATGTGATAAAAATTTTCGCGTGAAGCAAAAGATGACAATATTAAACCGAATCTGTGTGTGATGGGGGAAGAGTCAAGAGAAGGAAACAAGCAACTGGCGCGCGATCCCAGTGTCAGAAGTTGCAGGGATAAAGGAGAATAATCATGATTTAAGTAGAAGGCACTCAGCTCCATGAGAGGGTCATTAATATAATTGCATAAGCTGTGGAACAAGTAAAGATGCCTACTTCAAAGTATAGCTGTTACCTGTGCAATATGTTTGCTATCAAGACAAGGATGTTTAGGGTGTCAATCTGTTTTTACTACTTCTCATCTGCGAGTGTTTGTCAGATGTTTACCTCTATTGATCATTTCATGGCTTCCTGCTAAATACTCTCAGGCTGTAAAAACCTCCAATAAATCTCTTGACTGATGACCTAATCCTTACTATATCACCTGGGAATTATAGAGTTTCACACAATGTGAAGCTCCTTTTAGCTCGATACAAGAGGCACAATATTTACATTTTCACTATTGTTAAGCGTGAACACGTATTTGAGTTGTGCATCTTATCAGGATAAGCTTGTCAAGTGGACAGGTGCTCAATAGCAATACCTTTCGAATGGAGTGCCCGGACATGCCTCTTTCAAGAAATTCGCAACACAAAGACCCATAAAATGGACAGTTTAGTGTTGTATTTATTGTTCTTGTGTACGAAGAGGGTCATAGTAAAGATTCCGTATGGGAATCTGGTTAAGCTTTGATCGTGGACACTTTAGTGTCCATCTGTACGCAGGTAGGCTCCTCCTGAGTATTCCTGCAGCAGTTTACTGCAGTTGTCCATCTTCACCTGCCGAAATAACACTCCGCCTACCTTGTTCTTCATGATTTCTACGAGACCACCCTAACTGTTCCTCGGGTATTTCGTTTGGTGGTGATTACTTGTGATTTGACCTGCTGATTTGTTGTTCCGTCATCCATCTGCATGTTTGTTCTGCTCGTGGTCACTGCTGTTCAGGTCAATCTTCACTTCAACAATAAGACGTCTAGACCGCATTCGGTTGAACGTTACCGAAGTCGTTACGTTTTTCTATACTCTACACAAAAAAGTTGCTTTCATCACAAATGACTTTGAACATGCAATAATACGCAGACGCGCCTCACTTATAAGTGTCTACTTAATATTAAACAGCTTTCGTTATTTCTGAGTGTCTAATGCACCGCTTTAAGTTTCGACACAATCTTCAGACAATTATACTTTTTCATTTTCTTATATTCAGCTCAAAAAAGAAGTACGTTTCGTATGATTGCGCAGTTGAATTCTGATCATGTCCGAGCTATTTGTGATGCGCCCGTCCCCCATGACTGACTTGATCTTTGAGGTTAAACAGCTTCTGCTGATGTCTTCTAAATCATCTCCCCGGTAGTAAGATGGATGACTCTGTAGCATAGAGTCCCTCGTCGTGTCTGAAACATCATGACATGTTTCACTTTTTACCAGCAACTTTTACTAGTAACATTATATTCTTGTTAGAATAATAATTTATGTACATAACATTGAAAGGGTTAAAAGCTTTCTTGTATCTTTACCATAATCTGACAGTTAAATTGCCAGCATTTGTCGTCTGATGGATGGATGTACAAATGTCCCATCAGCATCCTTCTTAACGCCTAAATATGGTCACAGCAATATCTTTTGCTACTTACGAAGAAAAAAAACGTAAACTTTTTCTTAACATGCCAGGATTTCAATAAAATTTCTTTGTCTTAAGACGCCTCAGTTTCAATAGCATACTTATCTTTCATCAGCCTAATAACTTTTCGTTTCTATATTAGAATATGGTATGCGTCAAATCGACGTTTTTGACAAGAAGGAAATTAAGGAGAGCTTTGTAGGAGCAGGGGAAGGAGGAAATCTTGTTAAGAATTTGTCGTTTTGTCTCGACAATGAAGATGCCGTCAAGTAAGCTTCAGGTATGAACTACCGAAAGTGCTGTATGGGTGTGGTGGATCAATTTGATAATTGCGAAAAATGTAACAGAAATAAAGGTAGAAAACGGAATAGTATTGCGTTGCCTCATCTCAAAGTGTTTTTCAGGCTGAAGTCTATCAGAGGATTGGTCTCAATCAAGGTGAATGCGTTAAGGTGATGTTCCTTATTCTGTGCTCTTTCGAAGCAAAGCACACTTACCCGCAACACTTATCTTGATGCTAGATGCCTTTGGATCACATGGATTCTAGACCATCAAATCTAGTTACAGCAAACACAATACTCGAACCAATGCAATTTACTCTAACAGCCATTGTAAAAGCTTTATGTGTTGTGTCTATGGCAGAGAAGGAGAAAGAAACAGATAGGCTGAGTGTATGGTAAGCCCACGGTGAAGTTTTGTCAATGAACTTCAGATTCCACAGTGGTAACGGTGAATTAACTGCATTGTTTCTAGCAGTAGTTTACAAATTTGGGTTGACTTTGATGTTTGTCGATTTTGGAGCTGCCAATTCTAAAAGGTATTACCTTAGTTTTTGACATGGTCGTCATTAACTTGATTACTGCGCTGGTTTAAGAACTGTCCAACACACGAAACAAAGTATACATGTCCCAGTTATTAAAACGATTGAGAGAGAAATTGATTTGGTTAAGTTCCAAATATGCCCATTTCAGACATGTTAAAAGGTGACAACCATGTGGCTCTGCTTTACCGAAATCCCTTTAGTTTTTCTGGGCAATCTATGAAGAATTGTTTGCGAAGTAATCTATGGAAATTGTTTCGACATACATTAGCCATTGTAAATAAAAACAGTCGGCTATTTGCCAACATTTCATGCTTTTGTCTACTTTATTCAAGATCACAATTTATTCAAATGTAAGTCAACTTATACAGGAATGCGAGGCAAGCAGTAATCCAAAGAAAAATATCTTGGAATGAAATCGATAAACATCGCTTTTGAGTAGGAAGGGGAAACTTGCAACAAAATGTTAAGCGAAATAGACTCCAGACTAAAATTGACTCTGCTAAAATGCAGAAGTTGAAAACGATAAGCAAGTCTGTGGATTGTGTATCCGGATTTGTCTCCTGATAAAACCTTTAATTTCCTGCTGAACTTTTTACTTTTTCAAAGGCAAGAATTTAATCTGGCCATTTCAAATGTTTCATTCAGTCTGCACAAAACTGTTTGTAATCTGTTTATTCTAGAATAAAAAATTTAACAAAACTCGAAAGAAAAAGTATTATGTGTGGGTAAACATTTTCCCAACAATTGTACTGAGTTAATTTGAGGACAACGAAGAAAGTGTTGTGCTACATTTATACCAATCTTTCGTCAAGGCTTTTTACCTTTCACCGCTTGTAGAAAGTTGGCAAAGGTTTAGTAGTGATGCCTGTCCGCATTTGTGTAAAATTTTCCTTGGTTGAATATAATGCCTCCCTCAGGGTTGTCGATCTCTTTCTGTTATTAATTTTCTATATGCTAAGATTCTTGTGTTCTTGAAGTACCGGAGATGATACAAGTGTCGGTAAAGAAAAAATAGTAGGCAGGAAAAGATTTTGTTGGTGAGTTTTGACACGGTCTAATTTGTATACAAAAAGTCGGAAGATCCAGGGATTCCTGGGTCGGTTGTCGGCATCTCTCGTAAATAAACAAAATTAGCCAACATAAATAAATGCAGTAATTAGTGGTAAGATGGGTAAAGTGTTGATTAGCAACTGAGAGCTTCCTTCTGGGAAGCCGTTGATAGATGGTCCAGCTTATTAATCTACTGTATACCCTGATCTGACACTAAGTAATTTTTGTCTACCGCGGCTAATTAAAGTGTTCTGCTATAGATTCATTAGTATCAGTTAATGATGATTTACTTGGCGCAAGACACTGGCAGAAGAAGAGAGCCCTTTCTGAAAGACTTTATGCTTAAAGTTCATACGCAACTTGGGCCCAGGCTTCGAATGCCAGAGTAATTTTATAGCGTGGTGGAGAAATAAGCCAGAAGAGAGCAATTAGATTTGCGATTTTGCATTCATTAGATTCACTGCAACCTTCTTGGGACACCTGTGGGACTGACTGCAGCAGTGCTTTGCGCCATTCGACACCTGCGGGACAATGCCTTCCTTCGTGCAGGTTGACAGAAGGTGCGTCAAAGACAATTCTCTCTGGGAGTCTACATTAACAAATTCTATGCCATATTCATAGTTCCGCATTGTTTTGTTGCATCACATCCCAATCAAAGGAGAGCACAGGAATATTCCCAAAGTTCCTGCAATATTTGTTTGTAGCATAGGCTTCAAAGTTATGCGACATCTTTGTAATGTGAGTAATCATTAATCAAGCATACAAACCACATTCTTGTAATTTATTACCGAATTCAGGCGATGGTTCTGAAGGCATGAATGGGAAACATACTCAATCATGTGTGAATGTAATATTTTAGAAAATGCTCGTTAGAATCTGTCATTTATTTCCGCTTTGAATCTTTCAGTAATTTGTGTTGCTGTCTTTGATATCCTTCATTTTCCTAAGTGCATAAATGTATAAGAAAGGTGATTTTTATCAAATGCACTATTTCATAAAGTAATTGCAGCCAAAACATTCGTTGGCGAAAGACTGAACTTTCAACATGACAGATAAAAATGTATCAGCTTTCAAGACAAATAAACTTTTGTCCAGTAAACATATTCTAAATTCTGTAAATTTGACCTATGTATTGATTTCGGAGTCATTTCGCTGCCAAGAAGTATTTTGTAAAGAATCTTAGTTTCGAAACTAGTTTGTTTGTAGCTGGTAGATGGGCTGACGATAGCTAACTAAGCCATACTAAATGTTAAGGTCAGAAAGATCTCACCTAGAAGATAGTCCAATGTCCTTTCTGATGTAAATATTTTGAAACATTCCTTTTAGTTTTGATTAAAGTGTTTTACCGCCTTCAACAAATTGTTTCGTTCAATGTATTTGAATATGCGGATTTCGCTAGAAAGCACAGTGCCACAGTACTCTACTGAAATAGATGCGCTTGATGTGATGATATGCAACCTGCAGTGTGCACCGATGTAAGGAATGTGCAGGTGATTCGCCCTGCATGAGGAAGCTGAGGCCTAAAGTCTCAATGACAGGGAAATATAAATGGCGTCCTCTGACAGGGATTTGTCTCTCGCTTATCACCAACAAACTCTTTGAAAGTATGGCTTACAAGAAGGATTTGTTTCCCCGTCTATTCTTTGTAGGAATTCCCGAGGATAAACCGAATGCACTCCCAGTGATTGTGAAGTTTTAGTATTGCTACCTTGAAAGGTAATTCCAAACAAAGTTAACTAAAACCAATCGCCTTTAATGTAAATTCCAGCTGAAAGAGAAAAGAATTGTAGTTTTTTTTATATTCATGAACTAAACTAAGTTAGTCAGAGATGAAGTGCACAATCTCTATAAATTTAATTGAAAATGTTCCGTTCACAACACAACCCCGAATTTTCGTAAGGAAGCGATGTATTTTGCCACAAATATTTCGTTTTGAGAATCTTATTCATACTGCTCAAAAGAAATGCCGATGTTCTTGCATCAAACTGGCGGCAAACGTGTGTTTTAACCCCTTCCTTACTGAGCCACCCGCTGGGGGTGGCTGTGAAAACATTGTATCATCCTCAGACACATGGCTAATTTGCATATAACCTAGTTTACTTTCAGTTATGGAACAAAACCAGGGTAACTCGTAACAACATGTGTTACATGTGGCCACTCATTGGGTTGACCCAACACATGTAGATGGCATCAGAGGTCATTTCATGTCTGTTATGAATTCACGCTTTTCACTAAGGGGCTGGGGCCACATTTATTGTCCATTGTGAAACAAAACTATGAGCTCTGTTTCAATCGAGTAAGATCCATTCTATCAAGGACATATGTGTGAATATTAAACCACTTTAAATTTTCCAATTAATTAGTATTAGGCATGTCAATGACAGCATTAAAATTTAAA
>JBCAUI010527377.1:0-11523 GCA_038406195.1 Haplosyllis anthogorgicola | reverse complement strand
ATTTAAATGACACTGACAAATAAATAAATTTACATTTTTGTTTTTATTTATCTACAATTATTGCCACATGACATTTGCAAATTATATTAATTTTTTTACTTTGGAGAAACGTAAGGTTGCGCTATACAAAGTACATGAAAAATAACTTTCCATGACTTTCTACGTAACATTTCAACTATTTACCCTGCGCGTAGTTGAGACCGCGCGTAGTTGAGACTGCTACAACGCCTAACAGCACAATAACAATGTTGTGAGATAACATGCATATCTGCACACGTTTTGTGTAACATTGTTCAAACGTTATTTCGGAGGAACTTAATGTTGCACAGTATCAGTTATGTTCGCGATCAATCTTTATCATTGTTTATTGACTGAAATAGTTTTTAATCCACGAATAATCTGATTCATCCAACTTTTGTGCGCATGGTTTCCGAGCTTGACCTCCCCAATCGATATTGCTATTAGTGAACCTATGAATCGGTTTCTGGAACCAAACTTGGTTTAAAAACTGTACAACAATACGGAGAAATATTGAGACCCAACATCAGGTTGGTTACATATGACATCAGGGTGGCAAACTTGATTATCCCCACCATTACTTGTAAGCGTCAGTTTCTGATAAAAATTAACCCATTTTATCGGACGAATTTCCAGTGGGTCCTCAACATCGACGTCTATCAACCCCGTTTAGCCTTTAAGAGACTGACAGTCACTTGCTATCACTCCTAAAGCTAATGCGATGAGTCTGGGAGGAGATAGAAAACAGACCATTGGATCCATCTCAGATCCAAGAAATTTGAGAAAAGCCATTGTACGGTCAGATTGTTGCTTTGTTCCGATTTTAATTGTGAATGACTTATATCATTGGATCACTGTTGTTTCTTTTAAATTTAGCAGGTGAGTTCAGGTTTGAACGCCCCAGTTTCAACTGGCGCCCATTTTAATAGGGACGTTTTCCTAATAGCGTTCATTATTCCACTTATATGTAAGCCCGCACAGGTTTTTGCGTGATCAATCTTGAAAAAAAAACCCTAATTATAGAATGCCCTTGAAGGCACTGTCTTATTTTTACATTTATCCCGAATTATTGGCTCATTTGGCATATATGCCAATGAGCCTACAGAATCATGATTTGTCCGTCGTCCGGCATCGTTGTTGTCGTTGTTGTTGTCATCAGCATTTGTGCACACTTGCCCTGAGCACACTATTGATCATAGAAACTTCATATTGCACACACATATGTACCTATACCCTCCATGAATGCCCAGCAAATGTTATGTTGCTGTGGCCATTATTCTCAAATTGGCAGCCATATTTGTATTTTTCTTTGATCCTTGCTTCTGGACAGGCATTTAATGGAACAAACTTCACATTTCACAGTCTTATGCACCTATGTACCCTCTTTATTTCTTGTAAAAAGTATATTGATGCTGCTTATATCTTTAGTTTGGCAGCCATATTTGTGTTTTTCGTAGATCATATTAGAGATTTCATCTTGAACACTTTATTTGCATCCATGTGATATTGTGACTTAGACTGTCTTAGTATTTTGATAATGCCAAGTGAGCTCAGGTCCATCTGGACCTATTTTTTGAACAGATACTGGAAAGTACGAGCTTTCTCAAGTTATAAGCGCGCATACCTGGTGCAGTCAGAACTCTATTGAGATTTATGTTTGAATGAAATCCTTTATCCGAACGCACATTCTGCACCATTGCCTAAATCATGAGATGTTTTACCCTCTGCCCAACACTCTTAACACGCGTGTGGACGATAATTTATCGACACCTAACATAAATCCTTGAGGGCCCAAAAGCATGCAATTTCCAGAGGCTGAAAATTAACCCCAAGGGTGAGATGACCGCGGACAGAAACTCCAAAGATGAGATGAGCATGCGAGGACGGGCGCTCCATGTGGGAAAGAAGCTCAGCATCTCCATGTTAGGGAGCTTTGAAATCACTGATAGTTTTAGCTGGACATGCTCATTATGAATCGGAATATGCTTGCTTATTGTTCTTTTATGAATCACAATCCAATTTTTGCGTCGACTGATGAATGTCGGACAGAATAGAATATCATACTGAAACCTTTCTTTTATCCACTTCATGTTACCTTACTAAAACACAGACAACTGCGTTTTTTCACCACCTGTTGTTTAGAAACGTAAAAATAGGTTTCACTGTCTATTGTTGTTGGATGTAACTTGACATTCATCACCACACATGTTTTGTGGAATGCGTTGTGACCAAAGTAGTCAGTCTGTTCAGTTAGCAATGTCAATGTACATCACTTTAGCTGATGAAAATGTACAAAACATCGGTCTTAATTGAAAAAACATCACCTTTAATAATTAATCAAGAATTAGACATCACATAAGCAACTCTATAAAGTTTTATTAACGCATCCATGATGAAAATGCTACCACACATTATCAAAAGACTTGATGAACGTAACATATCCAAGAATTACGAAGGAGTTCGAGCTAAATATAGCGACGCATTGTCTTTGAAGTTCTTCTCTGGGAGGAATTAAATGGAGCCATTCTTGAAGCTACTTACACAAAGCCATTACGTTTGACAAATATTTCCAGGCAATTTTTAGTTACACCCACTGAGGCAAGCAATTTCTTTTCTAATGGTGAAATAATAAGATACGAGCGGTATGGCCTTAGACTGTTTTATTGAGTGCTGAACGTATGTACATGTGCGTGGTCATGTGTTCCTGACAGCACTGGCTGCTTACTGGCTGGGTTGAACTTTATAGTGCTGCAGTTACCAAGGCTATGGGTAAACAGAATAGACCGGCCGTAGGTCCCTAGTTTGACGGGAGACTTCGCTTGGTTATTCAGCGGGAAAGAGGGCAGGATGTTACGCTAACAAAAGTCACCTCTAGACATTTCTGATGCAGTAAAATGTTCATCCAGAAAATGTCAGTTGTGTCGCGTGATATTTCTGCCATTTACACGGTGTTATTAGCCGCTGAGGCTAGATGTCATTTGGTTAAGTCTTTTAATGTCGCCCTATGTCAGCGGACAAATTAACTGATAGAAAAATAGTCTCATGACTTAAAGATTTAAATTTGAAATCTTTGACAGAGGAGGTGATCTGCGCTGACGTGTTTCGATTTCAAAAGAGAAGCTTGCCTGCTATTTTGGCGTTGAGCCAAATGTGAACGACAAATCTTAAGGAGTTAGCTCATCGTTCTCAAATCCTGACATTTTCGCTCTCAGTTAACTTATTCGAATAAATCCAGGATCTGTTTTTGTTCATGACATCTCCATTTGATCCATGAAATTTCCAGTGTTGTCTGGATAATGTAGATAAAGTTGTCCACTTTATTCACATAGGGAGCGTGTAATTTTGCCACATACTAATACGGTAGTTATTGCTTTAGAAATGAAATGCTGCCATTATTGCAGTTTCTGCAGCTTGAACTTGAATCGCGTTAAGACATATCTATCAGTTTTTCTTCATAGGCATCATGCGACGTGTTTGATAACAACGAATACGCCTCATGTAATGACTGACAACAAAAAGTTTCAGACCATTGATAACATTTGGTTAATTGCAGTAAAATATTATGTTTAGTTCGGAGACTTCATTCATCATTATAAATCTTAATTATTTTACAAAACTATGTGTAATATTTTATCTCCTAATTGGACAATGCGTTAAAGTTTGAAATGAAAAATGCTGTATTATTTCGTAAGTTAACCATGTGCACATTATGTATTTTAGTTACCAGAAGACGAATCAGACGCTCAAGAACGTAGGGCAGAAAACGTCGTCAGCGTTCTCTAGCATCGGTTCATTCACATCCAGGAAGATCGGAGATATGAGGTAAGTTACAGCTCGAGAGTTAAACGGCGCAGAGTGGTACGCATCATGCCCGTTTGAACGTAGGAATAATTCCAAGACAAGACAAACTGCCTTAAATTTGACCATAGCAAGTCAGACAGGGGTCGCACTAAGAATTTAATTCCACTTGACAATCCGGGCGAGTAGGTCTGGAAAGTTAATTGGGGCTGTGCAACTTAGCGTGAGCCAAAAATAATGGAATGATGCACTTATATGTTTATTAAGTTGTACCTATTTAAAGGGCAAGACAGAACATAAGACAAGAGAAAACACATCCAAATTTGTGTTGTCAAGTTAAAATGATTACATGAATGTGTCATTAAAATCCCTGAGGAACGTGGCAATCTGAAATGTCCACTAGCCCATCCGGGTGAGTACTTTACAAAATCCACTCGTCCGGAGCTCAAATCAACCAGCCACGGGCGAGCGTGCGAGTGCTAATGCGACCCCTGTCAGAAAAAATGCTAAATGCTGGCTCATAATATCGTCTTTTTAACTTATAGTGACCTTGAACTTAACTACACAAAGAAAATATTTAAAGTGAATTGATGAACCTGTAACCTTTAATTGTTTTAATAATTAATAGCAAACGGATGTAAAGACGAAAATACGTCACATAGAAAACATAAAATGTTTCACCTTGCACGTTTGGATATGCATTCATGGAATACGTCTTAGGAAATTCCTGCAATCACTATTTCAAAAGACGAGAACACGCATACCAATTGAATTTTATGCGCCTTTTGCGCACAATTACAGATACAAAGCAATTGCCGGAGAATTACGCCAAAGTAATGCGATCTTCCCACAAATAGTGACGTCTCCAAGTTTGTCACTTTTCGAAACTGGTGCGAGATCTTCATTAATTCTAATTGGATTTTAAAGTTCTTCTGTTGTCTTCTCAACAAAAGCTATCCCATCGAGGATTTAAGCGCAAAGGAAAATTTCGGAGTTGCCTCCAAACCGCCTGTTTGGAGGACACAAAAACGTAAAATTAAACGAAACCAGTGCGATATCCTGGTAACTCGTGAAAAACAACTCAGATGTTAATCGTTTCGGGTAAGCTGCTTGCCTAGAAATATTGGAATTTTTGTACTGTAATGGATTTTGAGACCTTTGCAACAGTTTTGCGTTGTAAAATTGCACCTCACGTTGTGAGAGAAATGAACTGTTTTACAATATTTCTATAAGATGCACGTAAATACAATATTAAGATTTTGGCCTTGCAAGGTAACATGATGACAAACTGCACTTTTTGTTGTAAAAATTCCTCTTGCCATTCACAGGATGTAAGTTACAAGTGATTATAGAAGTAAAAAAAAGGAAAATCTCAGTCAAATGCATTTTAGTGGTATCCGTATTGGGTTATGGACGAAAATGTACAGAAAAGGGCAAAACAGGGGGTGATAAAACAGGTGTGTGCAGTTAAAAATACGTGTACAAGCTTTTGCGGAATGTCTTGCCACGTTTACCATAAATAGTCACCATGTCTTTGCCGGATTATTTTTCTACACGCGTTTGTGTTTTTGCATCTTGCAGGAATTCCAATGCTTTTAAGTCGTTTGAAGAGAAGGTTGGCGGTGCTGTTAGCAATGTAAAGGTAAATTTTTCATTTGTTGTGTAAATTAGCATAGATGTAGACAATATCATGTTGAAATTTATTCAAAAAGTATCAAAACGGCAGTGTTTCTCCCTCCATATTTCGACAAAATGTTTGCTTTTGTTATTGATGCCAAAGCCAAAAAATGGTCAGTTGCCAAAAAAGCACATCTCTTCCATTAAAACGAAACATCTTGATCTTGATCTGTTTGAAAAGTATCTTTGTCAGTTTGTAATAAACGCCGACCAGAAGCAAAAACACCTTGTGAAAAAATGCAATTTAGAAAACAATCACTGCCGTTTTGATAGATCGTTTAAGGTTCTTATGAAGTGGATTATTCTGCATTAGAAAATAAAAAGCTTTGTGGAGGGAAATAGGGTTTAAGTCGCACGCAGGTGAAGTGTGCATGTGCGGATACATGTATTGTGACCCCTGCATTATAAATGTATGTGTTACACATGTATGTGCGATTTATGTAACATCCGATTTGCCTTCCCTCATAAGTTTACTCCCGCAATGTAGCTAAATTAATGAAAAAAACTTGTTGTTTTGTAACTTGCCATTGTATTCTTCATGACTTTAAAATACTGGAGGCTAATTTAATCTCCATTTACTAGAAGAAGTATTTAATGCTAAATACAACTACAAGACTGCAAGTTACTATAAATAACGGTTGCGGTGGCTTCAAATCCCAATATGTAGTGTAAAAATAACAAATTAACACCTGATGTACTAATTTATGTAATAATTCTGTTAAATTTAAGTGTCTTTTGCTCCCTCCCACGTATTAACTAAGGATTACGCTTTTATTTGCATCTTGCAGCATTCTCGCTCAATTGGAAACATTAAATCTAAGATGGTGAGTGATTGGTGACCACGACCAATGATTTAGCATGTTTTGTAGTAGCAGCCAATCAGATGATTGGCAGGAAATGTCATGCCAATCAGATGATCTGTAAAGCTGAGTTATCAGATGCATGTAATCTGTTGTATTGCACATAATGTAGTGGTATATTGTAACCACTTTATTTTTAGTTTTGCTTGCACAATTCTATTACTTATTTTTTTATTTGTGTTCTGAAAATATTTTTGAAACTGTTTTCGTCTAGCTTATTGACAAGGAGTTATAGGATGAGCTGGCCATGTTGTGCAATAAATGGACGTAAGAGTACAGTGTGAAATGATCCTAACCAGACAACGCCACCCATCAGTGTGTTTCTGGAATCTTCATTGGAAAGTAGTTTCTTTCTCATGGCAGATGTAAAGGTGTTGTGCACAACAATGGTCGACTCACTCTTATGAATCTGACGCCACGATCCCAAACACTATTATGTGGCCTTACTTATCAAGTGCTATTTCTTCATTCGCTATTACTTTCTAGATGTTAACTGTGAAAGACTTGTTATCGTATGTTGTTGATACATTTAATGAATTTTATGCTTTCGAAATTAAATTCCAACATCGTAGTTGAAACTTTTTATGTAATTAATCACATAGGGACAGCAATGGAGAAGAAATGTAGTGCCTTCGGGGGAGGTGGGGGGAGGGGTTCACGTCCCTTGTATCCCCAGATCCGCCAAACCCTTCGTCGAAGCCATTGTTGTAGTGTCGCCGTAAACCTCTTTGGACTTAATTTTAGTTTTCATTTTCTTTTAGTTTTATGCCTTCTTATTTACCCATATAATTTTTTTTTGCCTTTTTGTGAAGTTTGTGAAGTTTTGTTGTTACTTTCATTAATTTGAATCGGATTTCAGACGTACGTTCGTACCAAAAGCACAGGAGACATTCCCGAGGAGTCAGAGAAGTTGATCGAGGCCGACTCCGGCTTCAGCTCGCCAGCAGAGGGCGCTAAAGATGCAGCCAGCACTAACGCCGCCTCCGGTGCTGCCACCACTAAACCCGCGTCTACTGAAGCTACAACCCCTAAGGAGAAAAAATAGACCCGTCCCGAGAGCATACCCTGTGAGCAGGGTGACACCCCCGTGTTTGTGAAATCATCGTGTATTTTGTTACGAAAGAGAAGATCATTGGGGTATTAATTGTGATGTTGAGCCCTGGTTGTGCTGTTGAAAGAGACTAAATTCCAACACTTCCAATCTTGAGCTACGGTGCTAGAAAATTCTGGAAATGGTTCAAATTTTGACCTCGATTAGTAAAAAAAACTCACAAAAATAATTAAAAAGAATGCTTAACAGTTTTTCTGCACCCAAAGGTCATCTTGTAAACATGCATCACCGTATTATTGTATTCTAGATTCTTTGTGTAGTCACTTAGATTGAAATGTTTTATCATTTGTATTTAGGTACACTTATACTATTATTTACAACCTTATGTTACAATTTATTTTGTGCACATAAAGTACACGATATAAAAAGTTATTCCATTCATTTTGAGTGTTTATAATCTTTTGTTTGTAAAATATCCACGTTGATATCACCATTCAGCAACCCAAAAATGCAAACCAGTCAGTTGATAAATTTGTGTTTTCGTTTAAAATGGTGCATTTAGACACGGGTACATCTGAAATAAGCAGCTGAAATTCACACGTTGCTGAACGGAACTTAAGATTCTGGCAATAGAAGTCAATCTTCTGTTGGAAGGATCTTTGATTACACTGTGGAAGTTTGTCATTATATTTTTTCATGTACATATTTTTGTGTGATCAAATAACATCTCAAAAAAAGGTCTTGCAAGGTTAACGGTGGCAGATCCGGGACAAAAACAAGTAAACGCCCAGTTTTAAAAAACAACCCCCATTCATTTGGCACCACACACTGTTAGATGTTCATATTATTCCAGTATTGGGGTGGATGACATTTGTATCAGTCTTAACCGGAATTTCTGTGATTTGCCACTGGTAAATTTACATTTTTCAGGTATATTGAGGAAGAAACATTGTTGAACTTAATACATGAACTACTAATTGTTTTGCACCCGTTGATAACAATTGAACTACATGCATGGTTGTTGTTTGTGTAATAATTAGTGCATGGTGATAAGGTATAGAGAAAAGTTGGTTAAACTGTTCTCTGTGCAAGGATAAATAAAAGACAGTGTGTTTTGATAAACCAAGAGCTTAAGTTAAATCTTGCTTACAGTTAGTAGCTAAATTCAAGTGCTGATTATTTAATTTTAAAATAATACACTTAAGCTTTAGGTACAACAAGTGTTGGTTTATAGAAACGCATTGAATTTAATGAAAAAGAAAAACAACCCAGGCAAGTAATTGATGGTGTTTGTTATGTATCGTTTTTGCTGAGATTATAACTGCGTGACACAAAACATATGAACTATCATGTTTGCAGTCACGTGTGCGCGGCAGCAAAAGTGAACAGAATTTCGAGGATGTGTTGAATTCGACGCCAAGTAACGCAGACGCTGCATCCGCCCCAACTACGCCGAGCCTGGAAGAGAAAGTGCCACTCTGAACACTGCATCTCGCTTAATTAGCTGCCACTACTAGACTCCTAAACTGAATCAAGACTATAGTTTTCGTTGATTGATAATAATTAGTAGTTGAACTTTCGTATAGAAGTTGTAATAGAACTCCTGCGAAATTTCCTGTGACAGCAGAATGTAAAAATTGTCCTGCGCTCCAGCAGAAAAAGTCTGTTTCAAATTTTGTAATTATATACATGTCCTGGAAATTTGAAACTTACGCATATTTGAAGATATCATGTGTGTGTGGTACATGTGTAAGTAAATTTGTATTGTTCTCCAGTCACAGATAATTCAGTGACAGAGCCTGACTGAAAGTTTCTGAAGTTTTTATTGGCTTTACATGAATGCATTTGTCTTAATGGTGTAATCATTTTGGCCAAAATAACCTGTCAGTTGATGTCAAATGAACTGTTTTGTAAATGAGTTAAATTGTTTTAGTGTAAGTCAAGTTTCTGTTTGCGTGTGCTGAACATTTCATAAAACAGTAGTACAGAAAATGGAAAGAACCGTACAGATTTCATACTTTCCCACCCTCATAGATTCAATGTGTGCCCCCTCCAATCAGACAAATAAAAACGCTCTTGAAATTCCGGGGTGTGATGGAACACATACATATACTGTACATATACATAGCTTTTAATTCAGATCAATCCAGATATCGTCAGTTGTACAAAGATTTTGCAAGATCGTGAAAACATTTAAAAAAATAATAGAGCACATGTGTGTATATTCCATGTAGCATTACAGTTATATGTTGTATGATAAACTTCTTCTTTCGCATATTTACAAGTTTAATGTTTTGCTTAGCAACATTGCGGTGCAACGTGGCATACTTGTAATATATACGTATTTACCTGACTTGGTACAGCCTAATGGTTTCGTGAAATAACCTGACTGTCGAAATTTTGTATCAGTTACCATGCAGTGCAATATTTTTGTGTGCACATACATTAAGATGTGGTATGTGGGTTGTACCGTATTCTTTGTTGCTGGTTCAACAAATCAACACCGCAACTTATTGGATGGCTCAGATAAATTGAACAAGTTTAATTTGTTCATTGGAAAGAAGTATTGTATTCTTACCGTAACAGTACAAATAAAAAAGTCATATTTTCACAACTGATAGTGGTGGCGCAATGAGCTGGTAGTTAGCATGTACAGTAGAACCTGCCTTGAACGACACCTGTCTTGGGCGAAGTCCTGTCTTGTACGACACTTTTTCCTTTGGATGTTAGCTGTTAAAACTAGTTTAAATGACCCTGTCTTGGGCAACACCCTGCCTTTTACGACACTTTTGAGAGGGAAAAGTTCAGTGTCGCTCAAGACAGGTTCTACTGTATACATCAACCCAATGCGTGATACATGGTTACAGGAGCAATCATTGTACATAACCAAAGTGTTACCAGATGGAGTAAGGTATTTAATGTATTATTAATCAATAGATCAAGAACTTTCAGTAACAGCAAGAATTAATCGTATTTCGGCACATTCCGAGACAGCAGTTCACTCTCAATTTAATTTAAGTTGACCATGTGAAAGTGTACTACTCAACACAAATATATATTTGTATATAAAACTTAAAATAGTTATTAGTTTTCTAATTATTAATGATTATTGTTCTAATTATTAATGATTACTATTGTTAAGTTCTATGTTAGTAAATACAAACTATTGTGTTATTCTAATTTGCCTTTGTGATTTAGCTCAAATAATTTAAGATCTCGAATTGGAAGCCCGGATTAAATTGTACAGTAGTAACATATATATCTTTCAAACGGTTTTGTAAAGCTTTCCTGAAACTTAATTTTTCTTATGTCCCATTCAAAAAGATACTTGCAGGATCAATATATAAGTACATGTAGTGTGCATCACACCTTTGTCTATCACTATATTAATTTATGTCCCGAATACAAATGCACCAAGGTTTGAAATGTATCGTACTTTTGGAATGGGGCTTAACAAGAACTAAGAATTCATTAATCTCTTCTGGTTTTGTACAAAGGTATAACTATTTCGTCTGTTTAATCTATTTCGTCTTGCCCAAGAAGAACATAATTACTAAGAGAGGCCCCGTTGGCCCGAGTTGGATGGGAAATGACTTTAGTTGGGAAAAACATCTTGTTTTTAAAACCATTTTGTCTTGTATAAATTATAATAATGAAATAAAATAAGCGAAACGTTTTCTTGCGTTCTCTGTTTTATATTCCCTAAGTTCGGTGCATCTGTCATGCATGTTGTTACAATAATAATAGTATAAAATGTCAAAACTTTGGATGTTTAGGTAAGTATGGTTTGTAAAAAAATGTGAAAATATTTGTCAAAACGGCTACTCTGTCCAATATTGATAGATGTGCAGACGACCAACCTAACAATTGGTAAATATTTTTTTGTTTTTCAACAGAACTTAACAGGTATCACTAGCAATGTAATGGGTTAACTATACCAATACAACACAAAATGTTCAGTGTTCACGTTTTTATTTAAGTTTACTCTTACATATATGTCACACAGCCTTTCATTCAAAAATACACGAGTGTGTAAAAATGTTATTTTTAGCACAGCTGAAAGCGTTCAGCTGTGCTATACCAATCGTTATGTCGTTGTAGTAGTCGTCGTAGTCGTCG
>JBCAUI010527366.1:0-11524 GCA_038406195.1 Haplosyllis anthogorgicola | reverse complement strand
CTCTCTATTCTTATCGATTTCCATGACCTCCCTTTCAAAAATACCACGCAAGGGCATAGTGACCTCGTTGCATAATCGATTGAAATTCAAAGCGATTTGCAGACCTACATAGTGTTGTATATATTGTTATTTTTACTATTAAAAAATGCCACTAAGTTTTTTAGAATATACTAAAAATTTCAATAACCCTGTAAATGAAAATGTATTAACAATTGATGGTTTTTACAAAACAGCCTTATTAGACAAAGTTGTGCAACTGAAGATTGAAAATCCTAAAATGACAAAGAAAGAAATATCTAAATCATTAAATATATCTGACAGAACTTTGTCTAGATATTCAAATGATTTAAATGAAGAAATTTGTAAGAAAAAAACAGTTAATAAAATTTACAATCCTGAAAAATGTGAGCATTGTCTGTTCATTGCAAAGAATAAAGCAGGTCTAACAGCACATAAAAGAAGTAAACATTTAAGTGAGACAATTGAAGACAAAAGTAGACAAATTAAGACAACGGAAAAAAGTGAGAAAAACCCAAAAATAAAGGGGAAAAAAGCTCCAAAAGAAAAAATAGGTTTTGGTAGTAACAAAAATGAAGAAGTAACTGATGAATATTTGGATAATTTAGTAGAGGGTTAAAAGATAATTTATTTTTTATCATATAAAATGGAAGAAGCTTTGGAAATTATTAAAGAGAATAATGCAATTAGAGAAGAAGCCAAATTAGCTATTGTTGAATTTAAAAAAGGAAATTTAGCAACTCAATCAAAACAAGGTGAACAATTAGTTGCTATGATGCCTGCTATTAAAGAAGCATTTGCAATGATGAGAGATGAAGTGTATGAAACAGGTACAGAAAATGATGAATTAAAAAAATTAATTGGAGAAGAAGATATTGAAAGTGTTAGAAAAAATGTTAAAAAACTTTTAAAAGAAACTAAGGATGATGGGAAGAATAATTATGTATATAATAGAATGAAAGACAGACAAAGAAAAATAAAACAGTTAACACAAAAATAATTACTTCATGATAAAAAATGTTTCCTTTTAATTGCCCACATATTTTTATTAATCTATCGGTATCATCTGTAAAAGAAATTACTTTGTTTGTTTCAATCATTTTTAAAATATAAAAAATATAATTCTAAAAAATAAACGATAATAATAAATTAAATAAAAATGAAAAACAAAGAAATTAATCCAAAACTGTCTCTTTTAAAAGTTTCTAGTGATAGAAAGAAGCATATAAATGAAATTAAAAAGTGGTTAAAAGCAGAAATAGAATTGAGAAATAAACAAAAAAAATATTCAAAAATCACAGCAACAGTAATAGTAGTAGGGGAGTCTTTATTTTTAGCGTCAATTGCTTGTGGAACTGCATCATTAATTTTTGTAACTGCAATAGTATCCATTCCTGCGGTGATTGTAAGTACAATTTTTGCTGTTGGTGCAGGAATTTTAGGTATAACTTTAAGAAGTACAATTAAACATTTTTCATTACAAGAAAATAAACAAAAAGAACTTTTAACTGCTGCAAAAAAAGCTTTTGATAAAATTTCAAATATTGATGAAACCAAAGAGGTTTCAGATGAAGAATTTAATGTTGTTTTAGATGAACTGCGTAAATATGAGGCTTTAAAACAAGAAACAAAAAAGTTGAAAAAGGATAATGTATTGGAGAAATTTAAAAATATTGTTAAAAGGATAGTGTATAGGGGAAATTAAAAAAATTTGTTAGGAAAGTATAGTTTGTTTCATGTACATATCTTACGTTTTAAATTAATAATATTTGTTATTTTTATCATTAAAAAAAATAAACCTTATTTTATAAAATTCTATAAAAATAATCTATGAAAATGGAGAAAGAAAAAAACAATCATTTAGACGCCTCTGAATATAGAATGAAGACAATTCTTGAAATTCAACAGAAGTTTGAACAAAATATACAAGAGAGAAAGAAATCACTAAAAAAGTATTCAAAAGTTGTCCATGTAATAAATGGAACTGATGGGGTTTTAACAGCAACAACAGTTGGACTGGGAACAACAGGATTAATACTTTTAACAACAATAGTAGCTATTCCCGCGGCGATTATATTAGAAGGTGTTTCCATTGGCACAGGACTCTTTAAGTACAGCTAATAACTTAAAGCTGATAAACACCAAAAACTTTTAACTTTAGCAGAATCAAAATATAATACTTTACAAAATCATACTTCTAAAGTTCTTGAGGATGGGAAAATTTCAGACGAAGAATTTAGTCTTATCTTAGAGGAACAACGTAACTTTTGGATCTTGAAAGGAAAAATAATAGAAAATGCAAAGAAAAGAATTAGTGATTATGAAAAAGATAATATATATATAAAAAAGAAGAGGAAGAATCAAAGAAAAGATTAGAAGCTATTTTAAGAAATAAAAAGTGAACATAAAAAACAAATTAAATATTTTTTTAAATTAAACATATTTAAAATGTCTTTTTTAAAAATTAAAAATCCTTCAAAGCGGGATGATATTGTTAATGAATTTTTAAAAACTAAAAGAAATATTCAGCTGAGTAATTTAAATGAAAGAGTAGGTGATATTGAAATGAAAAGAGAATTTTCTAAAGTGTTTGCTCCTATAACAGAAGCAACTCAAGAAACTCAGAAAGTTATAAGAGACATACCAAAACAACCTTTACTAGCAATAGAACAACCTTTACAAGCAATAGAACAACAACCTTTTCAACAAATTGGTCCTACAGCAGCAGAATATTTTTTAAA
This sequence comes from Haplosyllis anthogorgicola, assembly GCA_038406195.1. Taxonomy (NCBI): domain Eukaryota; kingdom Metazoa; phylum Annelida; class Polychaeta; order Phyllodocida; family Syllidae; genus Haplosyllis; species Haplosyllis anthogorgicola. The sequence continues at coordinate 8,765 of JBCAUI010527366.1, read as the reverse complement.
ATATTTAAATACAACTAATGCAGATAAAACATTTGGTATTTATTCCCGAAGTAACAAGATGTTTATTGGTAATAAAGAAATAAAGGTTGATAATGATGATATTATTATAGGTGAAGATAAATATGAAGGAACCCCTGGTTTATGGGAATTAATAACTAGCAGAGACCCACAAAACTATTTGCCAGAAGATAAGACCAAGTATGCAAATATACTTTTCTCTACCAATGCTATACGGCAAAATAACGACCCTAGTAATCCAAGACCGAAATCTAGCAGAGGAGCAAAATATAACGAGATAATAAAACCTATTTGGGAAAGTTATCCAACAAGTACTTCTGGAACAGGATTTCTTCCATCAGACCCAAATGCTTTAATAAAAAAATTGTCTTTATTAATGGCTAGTCAAGAAGCAGGAAATACAGGTGTTGTAAATGAAATCACTAGTATAACAGATGAACTTTACAGGCAGAAAGTTATTAATGTTGAACAATATAAAAAATTACAATTAAAAAATGTTGATAAATAAAAAGGGATACAAGAGGCAATATGTCTATGGTGGATCAGGATTCTTTGATTCGTTAATTTCAGCTGTTACCAGTAAAGTTATGCAAGATACAGCAAAGGAAGTAGCAACAAATATTGCAAAGAAAACAACAACAGATTTAGGACAAAAAGCTGTTAATAAGTTTATTGTTGATAAGGTTTTTAAACCTAAAAAAGCAAACGGAAATGGTATTCGGTCAAAGGCAATAACACCAGAATCAACACAATTATTAAATAGTTTGTTGGGAAGTGGAATTAAACGCATTTAATTTTTACGTTACATTTTACGTTTAAGTTTTGTGTTGCATTTCATGTCTATTGTTTAATACATATTTAACATATTTAACAGTTGCCCAACCTAACAATGAGACGTTGGATTTTATTTCAGCAATTCTTGTAATCTTTTGTTTTAATCTTTCATGTTCCTTCTTTAGATCCTCTAGTTTATATAATAGATCGCTTCTTTTTACACTTATTTCCAGTATAGCATGTTCATCAACTGTCAGTGGATTGTCATAGGTTTTAATAATTAATTTAGGTAATTCTTTAAGTGGTGTATAATATGTCGCTATTAATATAATTGTAAGAATATAAATTAAAACTATAATGGCAATAAACTCCATTTTTAAAAGTATAATTTCATTAGAATTTCGTTCGTTGCAATTCCTTTTCATAAAAAGAACCAATAATTTCTTCATTGTCTAAATCCTTTATCTTGTAAGTGATTGGGTTTGTGTATAAAACTTTATCAATTATAAATATTTCTTTTGTCCATTTAGGTGTATAACCTTTTTCAAAAAACTTTTTCTTTTTTGTAATTCTAACTCTATCACCTAATTTAAATTTAGGAGGTTTCTTAGTTTCTTCAGAACAATAATGTTTACAAACGTTTTCTTCATTTTCTTTTTTACTCCCTTCAGTTGGAGACATTTTTATAGATGAATGATATGTGTTATTATAATCATTTACCAGATCATTTAAAACGTCTATATACTTTGTAGTATCATTAGCCGTAAAATATTTAAACATTTTTTCTTTCATAGTTCGTTTCCATCTTTCCACGACAGAGCTTTTTTCTTCATTCTCTGTTGAGTAGATTTCTTCGAAAAGACTCTTAATATGTTTGTTATAGAATTCACTTCCTTTATCAACCCATAATTTTTCTGGATGTCTGTTCTTTATTTTCTTAAAACCTTCAGCAACGGTTATTCCACTTTTATTTTTTAAAGGAATCATCCAACCGTATTTTGAGAAAACATCAATAACCGCTAGGATATATTTAAATCCTTTATTTTGTTTAGAATAAGAAGACATATCAACTAAATCAGCAGCCCATATTTTATCAATTCCTGTAACTACAACTCTTCTTTTTTTAAATTTCCTAATAACTGGTTTGTGAAGTTCTTCTGCTAAATCACTACTGAAGTTTTTTACCCCCATTCCGAAAGTTAATTTAGTTTTTATTATAGGTTCAACAATACCTCTCTCTAGTCTTTCTCTTAATGTTGGGTTAAAAATTGAATTTAATGAATGAATCATATTTGTATCACAAACTTCATTTCTGGTCTTGGAATCTTGATTTTGTAAATAACAAATATCATGATGCATCGCTGCTTCATCTACTCTATTAATGGGTTTACTCCATGGTTTCGGGGTTAGATCAGCATTCAATCGTTCGTCTAAATTAGTTCCTGGTCCCGTAAAATTATGCCCAGGTAAATGCATTTCAAAAGGAACGTTGCTGATAATTTTGTTGAATATACCATTACCATTTGCTTGAATAAATCTAGTTTTGGTTGTACCACAAATAACACATTTCCCTTTTAACATCAGTCTATTATTCTTTGTTTTAACTTGTTTTGCATCTCGTGTATCGGTACGTTTTTTACATTTAAGGCAAAATATCTCAGTCATTTTTTTAATCAATAAAAATGGAACCTCTTTCTAATGTTGATATTTTGAACTATGTTAAGGAATTAAAAATTCCTAATTTTAGAGGAGTGTTTTTGAGAACAGAATTACCTAAGAGATCAAGAAACAGAGAATGTGGAATATTGAATTTAGACGATGGGACAAGAGGAGGAACCCATTGGGTGGCATGGTATAAAAACAAGATATAAAAATATATTTTGATAGTTATGGAATTCAACCCCCTTTAGAACTGATAAATTATCTCAGAGAAAAAACAGGAGACATTCTGTTCTCTACTAATCAAATACAAAAACCGAACACAGTAATCTGTGGACATTTGTGTTTGTTTGTCTTGAAACAATTATCGGAAGGAAAGAGTTTTCAAAAAATTATTAATACTTTGTATTAAATTCTATAAAAAAAAATCTCTTAAAAAATGGTTGACAAATTTGGTTTAATGGCCGATGCTCCAACAACAACAACTGTTATTCCCATTAATAGATATACTACTAATCTAGATGATTTAGAAAATGTTGAAGGTTTTAATGAAAGCGGAAAACAAGATTCTTTATATTGTTTTAAGTTAACAGAAAATGGTATTTATGTTAGGAATGAAATGCTTGATGTGCCTCCTCAGTTTATAAAAAATATAAAGGACAAACCGGTGAATATGGTAAATATTAATGGAAAACTAAAAGTTATTCTTGCAAAATATGATTGGGATATTGATATTCAGGTAAAAAATGGTAAGGTATCCACCAAAGGAAACGACAATACAGTTCTAAAAGTTTTCAACTCAGGTCGGGTTCTTGGTGGTTTAGTTCCTCTTGATAGATATAGTGAAAACACAATTTTAGTATGTGACGATCAAGGAATCTATTATCTTTCGGCTGCTAGACCACGCACTGTTTTAAATTTTGAATGTGAATTTTCTGAAGAAAAAAACACTTTGGAAAATTTTCCAACAGGTGCAACTTTTATTATTGATGGTAAATTTTTAGAACCTGTTAACACAGAAAAGGAAATTTTTGATGGAGTGAAAATATCTTATTCCGCTAATAAAGAAAACGAATTTCGTATAATTATAAGAAAAGAAGAAGACAATTACACAATCGAATCAAGTCCAAAGGAATTAACAGTTAGTAAAACAGATGCCGAAATAAATTTAGAACATATTGTTATTTATAAACAGTTTATGGTTCGTCGGATAAGATTTACACAATCACCAGTAACTATGGACGAAATAAATATTTTATAAAAATAAACTACTTATTAAAAAATATTAAAAAATGGTTGAAAGGAATTTCAAAAATATAATCAAAGAGATTATGATTGATGATATACAAGAGAATAAAACTTCTGAATATTTTAAGTTAATTAAGAATAGAGTTAAACAACTTATTGAGGAATTTAAAGGCAATAAAACAGTGAAAATCAGATTGATAATAACTTCTGAATTTAATACTCCTTTAGCATTTCATATAATTGAAGCGCATTATCAGTCAGATTTTGGCGTTATAAATTCTATGAATGATTTTAATACATTTTATGATTCTATTGATGAAAAGTTTAATGCCTGGGTTGATGCTTTTCAAGAAAGAGGATCTGGACACACTTTCAATCAAATTATTAAAACAAATGTAAAACTTTATAAAACAAAAACTTTAAGAGCTTCTTCATATATTTCTACTCCTTTTAAAAGTAAAAATATTGTTAATGTTAAAAATAAAGATAATAAATGTTTCTTATGGTCAATCTTATCTAAGTTATATCCAGCAGATGATAATACAGAAAGAGTATCTAAATACAGAAAATATGAAGATACTATAGATATGACTGGAATAGATTACCCTGTAAAGATTAAAGATATTCCAAAAGTAGAAAAGAAAAATAATCTATCTATAAACGTTTTCGCTTTAGAAAAACCAGAAGATAAATATTCTCTTTACCCAATTTATACCTCTAGTACTTCTAATAATACAATTGATTTACTATATTTAGAAGATGACGGAAGTACACACTATTGTCTTATAAAGAGTTTGGAAAGCTTATTAGCAGATAAATCTCACCATAAAGCCTTCATTTGTAGAAATTGTATGAGTGTATTTAGAACACAAGAATCTTTAAATAATCATCAAGATAAATGTTTAAACAATAAAATGTGTAAAACAATACTTCCTTCAAAAGATAATAACATCTTAGAATTTACAAATCACCATTTTAAATCAAGATTACCAATTGTTTTCTATTGTGATTTTGAATCGTGTAATAAGAAAATGTCTACAGCACAACCTAATCCTAATGAACCTTATGAAAACAAAATTTTTAAACAAGAACCTATTAGCTACGGAATGTATATAAAATCAGATTATCCTAATTTATGTCCTTCTGTTTACACAACTTATACAGGGGAAGATGCCAAAGAAAAGTTTGTGGAAACAATTATGACTTACTACAACGAAATTTGTAGAAAGTTAAATTATTATAAAAAAGCTAACTGTAAATTGACTCATACACAAGAAAAAGAATATAATGAAGCAAGGAATTGTTACATTTGTAATATTGAGTTCACTGACGAGATTGTAAAAGTGAGAGAGCATAATCATTATAATGGTAAATACCGTGGTGCTTCTTGCCAATCTTGTAATACAAAAGAAGGAAAAAGTTCAAAAATAATTCCGGTATTTTTTCATAATGGTTCCAATTATGATTTTCATTTCCTAATAGATGAAATAATAAAATACGAAACTAAATACAATAAACTTTCTTTTCTCGCTAAAACATCTGAAGAATACATTTCATTTGAATATGGAAATTACTATAGAAAGTTAAGATTCCTCGATAGTTATAGATTTTTTACATCTTCTTTGGATAACATTGTAAAATCTATGGATTCTAATGATTTAAAAATCTTGAAGGAACATTTTCCAGAGTTTACTTTTTTAAAACAGAAGGGGATTTATCCTTATGAATATATTGATTCAATTGATCGATTAAAAGAAAAACAATTACCATCTATAGATGACGACACAAATCCTTGGTACTCAACTTTGAAAAAAGAAGGAATAACAAAAAAAGAATATCAACATGCTTTAAATGTTTGGAATACATTCCAGTGTAAAACTCTACAGGATTATCACGATTTATATTTAAAAACAGATGTTTTACTTTTAGCTGATGCATTTGAAAAGTTTCGATCTTTCTTTTTAGAGAATCATCAAATAGACCCGTGTTATTGTTTCTCCGCTCCGGGATTAACATGGCAATGCGGTCTCAAATACACCGGAATTAAATTAGAATTATTAACAGATCCAGATATGATCTTGATGTTTGAGAAGGGAATAAGAGGTGGATATTCAGGAGTTTTAGGGCCACGATATGTCAAAGCTAACAATAAATATTTACCAGATTATGATCCTAACAAGAGATCAAATTATTTACTCTATTTAGATGCTAATAATCTCTATGGTGGTGGAATGTCAGAACCCTTACCAGTAGGTGATTTTAAATGGGAAGAAAATTTAGAGTATTATTTAAATATCCCAGAAGGAAGAGGCTGTATAATTGAATGTGATTTAGAATATACAGTTAAAGCAAAAACATCCACTAGTAAATTTCCATTAGCACCAGAGAAATTAAAAGTACATGATGATGATTTAAGCGAATTGCAAAAATATTATTTAAAATTAGAAGACAAGAAAGTAGGAAATGTTGAAAAGTTAATATTAAATATGAAAGATAAAAAGAATTATGTGATACATTACAAATTATTGAAGTATTTTGAATCATTAGGGATGAAGGTATCTAAAGTTCATAAAATTATTTCTTTCAAAGAAAAACCATGGTTAAAAGAATACATCGATTTCAACACACACCAAAAGAACTCTTGCAAAATCAGATTTTGAAAAAAACTTATGGAAGTTGATGAATAATGCTTTCTATGGAAAAACTCTTGAAAACATAAGAGATAGAATTGATCTCAAATTAGTGACAGATGAAGAAAAAGCTTCAAAGCTAATTAATAAACCAAATTTCAAAGAGTCAATATTTTTTAATGAAAATCTTATTGGTATTGCTAATAATGTACCATCAATAACATTTAATAAACCTATTTATTTAGGTATGTGTGTTTTAGATTATTCCAAATTAGTAATGTACAAATTTTATTATGATGTAATAAATACTCTTTGGAAATCAAATGAAATTGTTGGTTTTGATACCGATTCATACTTTTTAAACATTAGAACAGAAGACGTTTACGAAGATATGAGAAAAATAACAGATCATTTAGATACAAGTGATTATCCAAAAGATCACTTTCTTCATTCAACTAAAAATAAAAAAATCATTAATAAATTTAAAGATGAGCTAAACGGTAAAATTATGAGTGAGATAGTTTTCTTGAGAAGCAAAGCATATACTTATAAAATTGGTGATTCTGAATTCAAAAAATTAAAAGGTATAACTAAAACAACAATAAACAAGGACATTACATTTGATGATTACAAAAACAGTTTATTCAATGAACAAATTAACTATAAAAAGATGAACGTTTTAAATTCTGACAAACATGAAATGCATATTAAAGAAATAAATAAAAAAGCATTAAGTCCTTATGATGATAAAAGATATATATTAGAAGATGGAATTAAAACACTCCCTTATTCTGATAAATTTACTAATATCGTATATGAAATGCTTGAAAATGTTAAGATTGAATAACTGCCATTTTCTTTCCATCAGATTGAAACGAAATAATTTTGTCTGAAATAACTACAGCATAGGCTGAGGTGTCAGCTGGAACGTTTTTATTAAATGTTGCTTTAACCATTATATCAGTTATACTATTTTTTAACCTTTCACTTTGTTTACTTACATCAAATACAAATAATGGATAAAGGGTTTGATAATCAATAGTGCTAATATTTGGATTACTAACTAATTCATCCATATTATAAAATTTAGATCTAAATGATGCAGCATCACCATATACTCTTGAGAATTGAAATTTAGGAAATGACATTTCATAATCTACTTCTGGATATCTTCTAGAGTTTAATTGAACATAAATATTTCTTACATCCAGATTATTAAATATTGATGCATTTTCTTTTTGGTCAGCTCTATTTTTTGTTTGAAAAGCTATTACGATCCATCTAGGTTTTTCAGGAGAGGCTTTCACGGATAATCTCCAAGAAAACTCCGTAGCTATAGGAACCGCCACTGAATCACATTGTCTACCTCTATAGCCAACAGCTAATTTTGCTTTAGATTCAATAATCTTATACAATTTAAGTTTCTGTTCATCTGCAGGTAAAACATGAGGAACATACCATGAAATTTTATCAAGAGTAACTTGTCCATTGCTAACTTCATTTTCTCTATAAATAGCAGCATTTGAATCTGGTCTTTTGTACAGAGTAAGTTGTTGACTAAATCCATACAGAATCTTATCATAATCCTCTGCAAAACCGAAAATGTGTTTTAGAGGAATTCGAAAAGAAAAGGTTCCTTTAGGATCAGGATATTTCAACAAGAGTTCTTGTCTAGTGTTAAAACCATGATTATTGTTAATACCACTTTTTGTATCTTTTGACCATAAGAGATTTAATCCTTGAGATTTCTCAAAATCATCAGGATACCTGAGGAAACCTAACATTGTTGTTCCTTGTCCTGGGTGATTTACGTTTTCAATTTCTTGCCCTGATAACTGATAACGTATAAACTGAAACAAATGCATTATACCATTATTACATAATGCTATTTTATCATTTGCTCCGTATTCTATTCTGTCTGCTTTTAAAAATTTACTTCAACTATTATTTTTTATAGCTATCACTTGGATGTGTAAAAATATCTTGCAATTCAATAGCTATACTAATTTCTTCTCCGTTGTTTAATTTTGTACGAGTAACTGGCATGTATTCATGGTATTTGTATCTTTCAATACTTTCATCTACTTTAATACCTTCATTGATGTTTAAAATTTGTTCAATATTTTAATTGTTGAAAATTTGTAATGTTTGAAAATTAATTAAATATAGAGACGTTAATATTTTTTGTTTTCTGTATAAATTATGAAATGAAATTAAATGGTGGCTGACAGTCCCGACAAAACCGTTGTAAAAGGCTGTAAGTATTGTTCTTCTGACATAATCCGTCTTTTTTATGTTGAAAAAATATAAAAAATATATTTGTATTAAAAAAATGTATTTGTAAGAGAAATATTTCCATATATTATTATATAATTGGTAAAGAAATTGAGACCTTGTTTGTCAACATTATTTCAATACTCATTGCTTAAAATATCC